>VMDO01013531.1:0-57863 GCA_007922755.1 Pedetes capensis
GAATCATAATGAAAACTGTCCATTTAAGGAATATAGCAAAAGTGGTGTTTTGAAGAAAATTTATACTTTAAATGCATGTAGAAGATAAGAAATATTTTAAATGAATGAATTAAAAATGAATGAGTCAAATTCCATTTTATGAAGATATAAAATGAATAAAATCAATTTAAAAAGTAAAATACATTAAAAAATGAACTTCCATGCACACAGAAAATACCTACTGGGTTTGTGATTGTGTTGCTTCTGTGGATCAGTTTTGGGAGAAATGATATTTTTGTAGTTATGAATCTCGTAGTTCATGAACATGATGTACCACACCATTTATTTAATGCTTCTTTATCTTCTCTCAATTACATTTTGTGATTTCTCAGTGTGGAAATCTTCCATGTATTTCATTGCTTTTATTTCTATGTTTTTAATGGTTCTCTTGATGCTATTATAAAGAGTATACTCTGTGAATTTCATTTGCTCTTTATTGTTTTCTGGCACATAGAAATAAAATAATTTTTGCATAAAAATGATAAATTAGAGTATTACCATTTTGCAACTCCCAGTGAATTAATGCATCTGGGCATTGAACATCAACAGCTGTTAACATCATCAAAAAAACAAAAAACAAAAAACTAACAGACAAGGGGACATGATGAGTCCCTGATTAAAGAATGTGAAGTGACCTAGCATGAGTCTGATCAAGCCTCTGGATCAGCTGCCAATTTGTGGGAAATATAAAGAACTGAGACACATGTTGATCTTTCCAATGAGAATGCATTCAGCAAAACCTGGACTGTGTGCAGTTCTACATGTGGACCAAATGCCCCCATTCTTCAACACATAACTTTAAAGAAAAGAAATGGATGAAGGAGGAAGCCTGTGGATTAAAAGAGATTTGGAAGACCCATAAAGTTTTTTTTTTAAATAGGTAATTCTAAACTATATTGTCTAAAAATGTACACTTGGGTGCAAACATATGGAAGTGATTGCTATAAAAATCAGGAGAGTAGTTACTTTTGGGGAAAGGGAGGAGGGTAAGGTTGAGATAGGGTACTAAACTGCTGGAGTACCTGGCAAAGTTCTGGGTTGTTTATTTCTGTTGATGGTGGTGATGGTTTTGGGATTTTTTTTTTTTAACTTTTTTTAAGTTCTGTTTTTTAACCTAGTTGGTGGATGCATAGCTTTTTACCTTATAACAACTTAAAGTCAATGAGCAATATACTTGTTAGGGTGGCTCTCTGTATCTTTGGTTTATTTTACAACATAGGGGTTAAAGAAAAAAATATCTCCTGTGGTCTGAACCAGTGAGCAAAAAGATCAGTGGGCAGAGAGAAAAAAAGAAGGGAGCTTATATAGTTAAAACTTTTTTTGGCTACCATACACTGCTATATACTATACACTGTATTGCGGCATTTCAGAGATGTTATCTTGAATAAAATCAAAACTATCTTGATTTTACAGAATCTCCTAGAGGTTCTATACATGTTCATGGAAAGAATTATGATCCTCAATGATTTTGGCATGTAGAAGTATAGGTGGTACAGTAGTGTCTTTGTAGACCCAGTGTCTATAGTAGCTATCATTCATTTTTCACCCTCTTAAAAGTTGTGTGCTTGGTGTATATTAAAAATTCTATGGAATTATTACAGTTGGCCTCCATATTAATGGGCTCAGTCCATGTTTGGTTCAATCTGTGAGTGCAGAACCTGTGGAGAAGAGGGGCTGATGGAAGGAGCTTGAACATCTGTGGCTTTTGGTATCTTGAAACCAAGTCTCTGCTAACACTAGGGGGTGGCCTGTATATTAAATTCTTACCTTCACCTAATCTATGTAAAAGATTGATTGTATTAATTATTCTAACAGAAAAAACTTCTAAGAAGACAACCTCAGATAACAAATATAGTGAATTCTTTAAATCTCATGTTTTTAGAGGAATTGTTCTTCTATTGAAATATAAGCAAAGGTATTTTAAATGAGTTCCAAATACAGTCCAGATGAGCAATAGCAGAACAATCTCAAACATACAGACATGGAGGCTACGAAGAGGGATTTTATTTTATGTCCTTTTAGGTGGTATGACTTTAGGTGTTAACACTGTATAGATGTGGATTAGATATACCTATAGCTTGACTAAAATTCAAACTTTTTCTCTTAGATTGCAGGTTTTTTTTAGAAAGTTAGTTTTAGCTGGGGATGGTAACTCATGCCTGCAATCTCAGTGACTCTAGTGGAAAAGGTGGGAGAACAGCAAGTTTGAGACCAGAGGCAACTTGTATAACTTAGCAAGACCCTGTCTCAAAAGGAAAAAAAGAAAAAAGGAAAGAAAAAAGAAAAATGGGCTGGGGCTGTAGCTTGGTTACAGCACTTGCAAAGCATGCAAATATGAGACCCTGTGTTCAACCTCTCAGTACCTCAAAATAAATAAATAAAAGGAAAGAAAGCTTTATATTTAATAGTTTTAATTTTTGGTTAGCATACAAATTAATGAGTTTCACTATAATATTTCTACATGTACATATCATTGAGTTTTAATTTTGACTTCAATTTACTTCTCTTATTTTATCCAGTCTGATAATTTTGTAACTCTTAATTTACAAGGAACTGACGTCTTCTTTTCTATCTGGCTTTCTGCTTTTCTCCTCCCTTGGCATGCTTTCACTGTTGCTGAGACAATAGTAAAAGATTTTATGACAAAAATACAGTGAACATCCTTAAAATAAGCATGTGAATTGAGTTTGTTCTATGATGTAAAAGTGTTAAAACTAAAAAAAAAAAATATATATATATATAGATAGATAGATAGATAGATAGATAGATAGATAGATATAGATGTACTTGAAACATATTCTTTATTTTGATCACATGAGAGCATAGTATTTGAAAGCATGGTCCTCTGACTTCCGGTGTCAAAATCACCTAGGATTCTTACTTTAAGAATGTATTCTCTAGATTACACTTTAGCGCTTCTCAATCAGAATCTCTAATCTTGTTTTTAAGTCCATGTGCCTAAAATTTGATCCTTATCTCTTTTTAATATCCTATTTATTTCTTCACTTTGTTTGAATTTCTTATCTATCATGTCTATAAGGACCCTTATAGATATTAATAGGATATTTGAAGGATGATTTGGTAGACCATTTGCATATTTTTGAAACAATAGATATAAGTTGGAAATCTTGACAGTTTGGTATAGATACATTTTCTTTCCCACAAATTAATGATCCCTTTAATGATAGCAGATGATTTCTGAATGATTCCCAGCTGCATTGTCAAAGACATTAAATTAAGTTGCTGTTACGCTGTGCATATATATGACTAAAAAAAGAATCAGAACTCATTTTTTCCCAGAGTAAACGCCAGTTATTCCAGTCATTAACCTTTATATGTTTCTGTGGTGTAAGATGATAGTAATTTACTTCTTTTCCTGACAAGTGATTGTTCCATCTCTGAAGCAAACCGTGCCTTCCAGTGCTGAACAGTTTGCCTCTTAGCTCCACTTACTCTATTATCAGCCCTTCTGATAACAATAAGCATGAGCATGTCAAAGTAGACCACTAAATATGTCAAGATAAAAGCATTGGGGCAAGGGAATATGAAGACAGTGCTGGAATAGCGGTAAAGGGATAGGCAGAGAAAAACCCAGAAGGGAGCCTGGGTGCCGGAGAGCTATTTGATTTTTTCTTTTCCTGACTCACTTAAAGGATTCTGCTGGGATGTCATATCAGTGCTGAGAAAGGCTTTACGGTACTGGGATTTAAACCCAGGGTCTCGTGCTTGCATGCTTTGCAAGAGCTATACCACTGACCTGTACCCTCAGCCCTTTTTACTTTTTGAGACAGGGTCTCGCTGAGTTACGAAGACTGCCTCTGGTGTTGAACTTGTGATCCTCCTGCCTCCGCCTCCCAAGTCTCTGGGATTACAGGCATGTGCTACTGAGCCTGGCTTAGTGCTGAGAAGGACTTTGAAAGGAGGACTCATCTTTACCGCCACCCCGCCCTGTCTCCTGAGAGTCCCTTCTCATTCCAGTTCTATGAAAGTTCTAATTACTTTCTCGTATTACAAAACCAACAACTAAACCAAATCAAACCAAACAAACAAATAACAACAAAAAACTTTAGTGATAGAACTTGAGCCCCACATTCCCACCAATTTGGAAAAGAGAGCCTTAGTATTTGGCCAAAAATTAGATCCCACCACCAAGATATACCCATTTCTATCTCCCTGGTTACATGTATCCCAAGTAATATGTTGCTAAAGTGATTCTTCAGGAGAGTTATTGATTAAACCTAAGGATGAAAATGAAGTACCAAGTGTAAACTCCAACATATAAAGAACTTAGAAGTCATCACTTGTAGCCTTACACAAGAAAAAGCTGAACAAAATGAAAATCATTAACTTTTCTTGGACCCATCAGAGAACTGAGATTGCAGAGCAAAATGCTACTCCAAAGTGTGAAAACAAAAATCTCAGAAGTGATAGCCGAGATCTGCTTACTCAGAGCAGAAGTTGCTGGTTATATTTTGGTTGTTGTTGTTGGGTGCCATTGAGTCAGGTCTGACTCATAGCAACCCTCATAGGGTTTTCAATGGCTGATCATTTAAATGAAATTTTGATAAAGTGCTGGAGCCTGAGTGTGACTAACTTGAGAATGAGAAACTTGGGGTCTCAGTCTTCAGAGTAGACTCACATTTTCATGTGAGTTTTACTTCTAGGAAACCCACCAAGTTTTCACTGTGAAGGGCCAATTCTATTAGTTCTGGCAGGGAAAGAGGAAGAATTACCATTGTGAAATATACTTAGAGCTTATACTGCACAGACTGACTCCACAGGGATCAAAACTGTATTGAGCCTTTTCCCCTTGGGAAAGAGCACTTTTCTGATCCTAGTACCTGTAGTCTTATTGTCTCACCTAAGATGGGGAAGAGGATGAAATTGAGAAATATCTATGAAGGTCCCCTATGTCTTACCATTACGCTAATAGGGAGGGATCCAGTATGGTTCCTGGGTTGCAGCCAAAAGTTTTACTGGGATTATATGTGTGCACCATGGCACTTGATTATGGTTCACTTTCCATGCTATTGAGTTCCATAGATTTTGATAAACTTGGTTGATGGAAGCAACTAAGATGTCCTTCAATAGAAGGATAAATAAACTATGGAATATCTATATACAATGGAATGTTATTCAGTGATAAAAATAAATGAGCTACCAAGCCATGAAAAGATTGCTAAGTTAAAGAAGCCAGACTGAAAAGGGTAAGTGCTGTATGATTCTAATTACATGACACTTTGGAAAGGGTGTGGTGGCACATGCCTATCATCCCAGCACTTGAGAGGCTTAGGCAGGAATGACATGTATTCAGGGTAGCCTGGTCTGCATAGCACTGGGCTGGGCTAAGTTACACAGCAAGACCCTGTCTCAAAAAACCAAACCAAAACAAAACAAAGAAGAGTCTATTCGATTATTATTATTTGGGATATCACATATTATATGTATGAAATGTTTAATTTCTATGAGACTTTCTGGGAGAAATTCTTCTCAGTTCTTATTTTGAGGTACAGTAAAGCTTCTCCCAGCTATCTTCTTTTTTCATTTAATGATAATTCTAATTATCTAACTACTTTGTCATATGGAAATCGAGTGCCAAATTTATTGTCTATCACTTGCAACTGTATGTAGGACCTTATGGCTTACATCTGTGCTGTTCTTCCTCCAGGCTTATTTATGTTCTGCTGCTGCTATTTTCCTTACCTTGTTGTTGTTCTTAGGTGCTGTCGAGTTGGGTCTGACTCATAGCGACCCTATGTTCACCAGAATGAAACACTCCCCAATACTGTGCCATGCCCAGCACTATGTCAGTGCTTTTCTGGTATTCCTAGGGTTTTCAGTGGCTGCTTGTTTCGGAAGTGGGCTGCTAGGTCCTTCTCCCAAGCCTACAGCAGCCAGTATTCCCAGGTGGTCTCCCATCCAAGTACTAACCAGGCCTGACCCTTAGCTTCTGAGATCTGACAAGATTGGAGGCCAGGGTGGTACAGCTATAGGCAATTTCCTTACCTTAACTCTGTATTTAAAAAAAAAAAATTCTCTCCTATATGTTTTGGGAAGTGCTCTCAAATTCTTTGCAAAAGGATTGAAACTTTAAAATTACGCGTGGTTTGTAGTTATAGCTGATGTGGTAAGAACAGTAATTAAGAAGTCAGTAGACTTGGGTTCTAATGTGAGCTGGGTCACTATCTTCTCATTTGCTTTTCCTAGCCTCAATTTCCCCACTGCAAAAATTAAAGAATTACCTTATACAATTTCTAATTCCTTTTTGTGATATAATGTAAGGATATATATCATTTTTATCTCACTATTTGAAAGTTCCCTATCACCAGAAATTGTCTTGAGTCTCATATCCTGAGTGCACTTGTGCCAAAATCATTGGTGTTTTCTTTGTCCCACTGATCAACTGAGTTGCTGTAACTTCTGTATGTTACACTGACATAGCAATATAGATATCAGGCATTCAGAGGGAGGTAGCAAGTATGAAAATATGTTGTAATTGATGAAAGACGAAGTATAAGGAATGTAAGAGCATTGAATTTCGAATACTGTGTTCTAGTTCAGATTCTGCCTCTCAAGTTTGTTTTTGTTTTTTACCACCCCACCAGTACCCATTCCCTTGCTAGAGGTTGAACCTAGATACTCATACACACCAGGCAAGTGCTATACCACTGAGCCTGGCTTTTGTTTTTTAAGTAATAAAAGAATTGTATATTTTAAAAAATTTGATTCCAACATTATTGGTTTCAAACAATCTAAAATGGAATTTCTAATCTTTTAACCTTAGAAAAACACTATACTACTCAGGTCCTAGATTCTTTGGCTTCATACTGAAAGTATTGGACAAGATGATTGCTGCAGTCATTTACACAGCTCACATCGGAGAGCCAGTGTGGCTTAAGTATCATGTTGAAGATGATAAGGTTTTCTTGGAGCTCCTGATACACAGTGAAAGTATCAAGAATCATAGCCTTGTTCATAGCTTCAGCCTAAAGCACTGAAAATCAATATTTTCTCTTAGACAATACTTGAGTAGTGATTGCCTCTTCTTTTAGCCCTTCAAGCACTATCAGTACTAATATCCCAGATTGATTCACTTCATGGTCTTTGCAGCTTTAGAACAGCAAAGTTTATATGAATGCACACAGATCCAATCTAAGGAGCTGACTGCAGTAGATACTGATAGTGTTCTGAAAGTTATCAAAGATTCAGTTAGCTTCTTTATTCTGCTATGCATGAGGGCTTTCAAAGCTGATAGAGGGGTGTTCCAGATAGCATCACACATGGATCCAAATTATTCAGAAAAGCAAATATAATGGCTATTTGCAACACTAGGCCACATGTAAGATTCTTAAAACAAGCTAGTTATTTTTCAAGAACATATAGTTAGCTGGTAATATGAACAGGCAATATCCCTTGAGCACTTAGTACTTGCCAGGCGCTGTTGTTGATAGTGTAGAACATATATTAATACATTTAACCTTCACAACAATCCTGTAACGTAGATACTACTATTATCCTCAGTTTGTTGATGAGGATATTGAGGTACAAAAAGGATAGAGTAACAAGCTGTTCTGAAACAACCCTGTCCCCTTATATAAAAACTGCCCCCAAGGTGCCATGTGACTAAAGGATCTAGGATTTCACAGAGTACAATTCATTGGGGATTTACTGATAGAAGAGTGGTACTATATGGCAGCCAGACCAGTGGATCCCCACAATTTGAGTCAGAAGAAAGGGTGTGAGTAACAGTCATGATAAAAGTGACTTTCAGCTGGAATGTAGCTAGCTTATCTCAAGCTCAGACGAAAGATTTCAGGCACATTGCTGGCACTGATACATCAGGGTCCAGTTGTAAAGCCCCACATAGCACTCTGCTGGCTTAGTTTACTTATAACATGTCAGGAAACTCTGTAGGGAAAACTGACCAGGGTTATTCATGGGTACTCATAGTGGTTATAGCTCAAAATGGCTCTAGTCATGTCCAGCTGAATTCCTATACAAGCTCGAGACATGTAGCTAATTAAGTTGTAGAGCCTGGACTAGAATACATTTCTCTTACTTCAGAGTTCATGCTTTTTTTGTTATGCCCTGCTGCTTTTAGAGGTGGGGGAAAAGCAGGATAGTAAAGAGGCTGATAAAATAATGCCAGTGTGAGGAACCTGGACAAAGTGTAGTTTTCTGTTTGTTTATTTGTTTGTTTTGCATTTTCTCAGTACTGATTTCAAATAGTATCCTTGCCCAAATGAGCCGTGAAAATGTTAGGCAAAAGCCAGTGCTTTGGCATATAAAATACATTTTGCAAACTGCATTTTGAACATGTAAGTAACATTGTTATCAGACTGCATATAGTGATTTTGATTAGGGTAATGTGATCACCATAGGAAGTGAGGATGGTGAAAAATAGAATTTCAAGAGACTAATACTACTAGTGGTCACATTTTATCAATAATTATTAGGTGCCAGACACTATACCAAATGTTTTTATCTGTTTTAATCCTCACAACTATCCTACTAGGTAAGTATTATTATTCATCAAAGAAGAGAAAAATTAAGAAACGTTTCCACTGTCTTATGTCTCTTTGGTGGTAGAACTGTGTTTTCAACCCAGGTCTGTGTCATTACAAACCTTTTGATCCTCTCATCACACTGCTTCTGGAAACAAATTACTGTCACCTTTAAATCTCAATGATGCTGAGATTCCATGCCCAATGCTTGTGTAGTGACAGATGGTTTGGAGTAACAAGACTGATCATAGTTATCTTTCATCTGGGAAATTGTGTGGATTTAGATGGTAAGTCAGAGAAGGAAGATGTGTTTAAGGGAAGTCTATACCAGTGCTGGCCAATGGGACAGAATTGATAGAGGGAAAGGTTTTAGAAGTGTAGTTATGTACTTATCTAAGAGTGGATAATACAAGTGGACCCAATATAAGGGAGAAGGGGACTAATGCGAGGGAGTACATGATGGGGAAGAGGGAGATAGTGAGGGCACAGCATAGAAGGGTAAAGAGGGAGAAAGAAATGCAAAATACAGGATGCAACTTTATGAAAATACAAAAAGAAAGGAGAAAAAGGAAAGGAAAAAATCATGGTTGCATACAACTGTCATTAACATATTAGTTAAAATTCTTACTTTTTTGTATTTTTTTCTTTTTTCTTTTGCTCTGTGAAATGTTTGAGATAGAAGTGTAAGCAATACTGATGTAATAGTTGCATAATGGATATATCAACTGACTTCTTAGTCTATACCCCATTAACATATATAAATAAAATACCACTATTAATAATAATAAAAAGAAGTATAGTTATAGTTTCCCCCTGCATTTTTACTGTTAATAGTAATTGTAATAGTACTAATAGTTGCACTAATAGTAATAGGAATAGGAATACTAATAGTAATTTTACTGATCACTGCAGGTTTGGAAAGAGGGGACAATCTTGACACAGTGTCTCTTCCCTAGTCTCCAAATCTAGTTAGGTTAGTAAATAAAATTAAGCACTGAACCTGCTGCCAAGGAACCCAGTTAAGATGGATTCAGTCTCAGGAAAATTCAAGAATTACTCTAAGCCCAGTTGTAGATTTCAATCAAACCTTGTCTAGAATTTTCAAAGCTACATGCTGATCCTATTGTGGTAGAAGAAAAGAAAGTTCACCTTTAAGAATTTAAAGGCCAGCTGGGCACCATGGTGCATGCCTATAATCCCAATGATTTAGGAGACTGCAAGTTAGGCAGGAGGACTGCAAGTTTGAGGCTAGAGGCAGCCCACACAATTTAGAGAAACTTAATATCAAAATAAAAAATAAAAAAGGGTTGGGATGCAACTCAGTGGCAGAGCACTTTCCTAGCACACTTGAGGCCCTGGGTTCAGCCTCCTATTACTGAAAAAAAATTTTTTTAATTACAAAAAGAAACTAAGAATCAAAGGCTAAGGCCTGGGAATGTAGCTCAGTGGTAAGGTACCTATTAGTGTGCACAAGGTCCTGGGTTTGATCACCAGCATGGAGGGCAGCAAGGCTCAGGGTAGATACGAAGGCTGAAAGGTAAGGTCTGAAGAAGGGCAACAGGCACCATGTCCAGCTGCAAAAGTGGCAAGAAGGAAGTCCCTGCAACAGCCCGAGAAGCAGGACAAGGAGCTGCATGAGGAAAATAAGGCTGGAACAAAAAGAGAAGCAGGAAAAACTCAAGGAACTAAAAGCAAAAGCTACAGATAGAATTAAAAAATCTGGGAAAAACTAAGCTGTTCTTGTGCCTGGGATAATGGTAACCTTGATCCCCTTCCTATCTACATTTCCTGATTCCCTGCCTCAGCATCTTTTGCCACTTATCTGTTGTTAGGTGCCTAACTAGAATGAAATGTTGTAGATGCTAATGTACATATAAGTATAAATTTCTGTTATCATCTCTTTAGTTGTTTTCACTCAACCATTCTTACCTAAACTATGAGTTTAAAGTGAAAAAAGAATTTGGATAGTTTAGAAAAAAGATAATTTCCTTAAGTAGTGCAAACAAAGTAAATAGTATCACTTATTAATATATTTTCACTGATAAGAGAATTTCATGACACCTGCAGTTTAGATTTTAGAGCTTTCTTGAGACAGCAAACAAAGCTTAGTCAAAGTTAATCTGCACTGTTGGTGGGGGTATAGTGCTCAGCATTTAAATGCTTGAAAGTACTGAGGGAATAAATAAGTGAAAGTCTGCCTTTTATGCACACACAATTGTCTTTTTTAATATGATACAAGTATGTTCATAATATTAAATCACAAAAAAAGCTACTTGAAAGGAAAATGGAATATGTAACATTTCCTTTTGTTGGTGTCTGAAGAAATGAGCTATTGTTCCAGATATTTTGCTTCTCTACAATTAAAAGGTAGCTGAAAGGATTTGCTTTTTGATATTCCTTATTTTAGTGCACATTATTAGGTTGTTAATTTTAGATATTTGAGCTTTCATCTCTTTTTACAATTTACTTTTTATTGTTACCAGTGTAAATTGCAGAATCCCCAAAGCATTTTTCTCTTACTCATTTAATCCATCATCTGCCATCATGTATGCATCCTCCCCACTAATCCCCAGCTATTTTCTATGTTCAGACTGCATACTTGAGTATCTAAATGGATTGATTTCAAACCTCTTTCCCCACTTCTCTGTCACTCTTTCTCCAAGGCTCAACTAAAGTATTATTTACTCTAGTGACTTTTCCCGTATGCGTATATTGCTTATTTTTCATGTGCTTATTGATTTGTCATTAACTTTAGCATTTGTTCTAAGGTATAGAACTGAAGGCTCGATGGGCAGACACTAAGGAAGACAGAATTTGGCTCATTATGAGATCTTCAAGACCACTCCCATGAGTTTGGTGACTCAATAGAACATCCAGGACTCAGCATATAGTTATATTCATAACTAAATTTATTACAGTGAAAGCAACAAAAGGAAAAGGTACATGGGACAAAGTCTAGAGGAAACCAAGTACAAGCTTTGAAGACTCTTCTTTTGGTTAAGGCACACAGGATGTACTTAATCCCTCCAGCAGCAAGTTATGACAACAGATTTCAAGTCTTATCTATCAGGAAGGCTCAGTGCCCTAAGATTTTGCTATAGCTGGTAATGTAAGCACCCTCTTCCTAACACACACCAAAATTTCAGACCCCCAGAAGGAAAGCATATGTTGAACACAAGTCGTATTATTTACATAAACACTTTAGGGACAGTGAACCCCATTTTTAATAGTACTGGGGGGTTGGCTCCAGGCCCTCACGCATACTAGGCAAGCGCTTTACCAGTTAGCTGCACTCCCATCCCTTTTTTTATTTTTTATCTTTTATCTTGAGGCAGAGTCTCACTAAATTGCCCACTAAGCTGCATCTAGTCAAACCTGTGATCCTCTTGCTTCAGCCTCGTGAGTAGCTGGGATTATAGGCATGCACCCATTGTTGCAGCCACTATGTTTCTCCTTCTTTTGAGTCATGCCACATCAGCAAAAGGAAGTCCCAAAGGCTTTACTCCACTCCCATCATTAAGGTTGACTCTACTTTGAGGAGGCAACACTTTCTATTCACTTCCTGAATGCTTTCCAGCATGGGGGGGCTCATTTTCTGGCACTATATTTGACAGTGCTTCTCTGCTATTCATGGGATTTTCAGTGGCTAATTTTTTCTGGAGTGGGCTTCCAGGTCTTTCTCCCTAGTCTATCTTAGTTTGGAAGCTCAGCTGAAACCTGTCTACCATGAGTGGCCCTGCTGGTTCTGGAATACACTGGCATAGCTTTTAGCATCAGAGCACAGCACAACAAACCCCCACAACATGACAAGCTTTCTTGCTTAAAATCAGAAACTCTTAGGATTAGAAGGGACCTTAGTTGTTATATTGCTTTTTTTTTTTTTGGCGGTACTGGGGCTGAACCCAGGGCCTCGTGCTTGCATGCTCTGCAAGTGCTGGACCACTGAGCTGCACCTCTGGCCCATTTTTTTACTTTTTGAGACAGGGTCTCGCTAAATTACACAGACTGCCTCTGGTCTCGAACTTGTGATCCTCCTGCCTCTGCCTCCCAAGCCACTGGGATTACAGGCGTACACCACCACGCCCGGCTCAGTTGTTATATTGTTGTTGTTGGGTGCCATCGATCTAGTCAGCCCAGTTGTTATCTAGTCTAGCAGTTATCAGGTCTTCTCTACATCAAAAATCCATGTAGAACTTAAAAAAAAAAAAAAAGTAAAGACTCCCAATTTCCACCTCAGATCTCTGTAATCAGAATCTGTTGGGATGCTACATTTTTCTTTTTATAAGCTATAGCCAGACAATTATCTTCTAAAGTCCACAACATTAAATGAAGTTTGTTGTTGTTGTTGTTAGGTGCTATTATATCAAGTCTGACTTGTAGCAACCATATGTACAACAGAACAAAATACCACCCAATACTGTACTATGCCTGGCACTATGTCAGTGCTTCTCTGCTATTCATAGGATTTTTCAATGGCTGCTTGTTTTGGGAGTGGGCTGCTGGGTCCTTCTCCCATGCCTACAGCACCTGGTATTCCCAGGTGGTCTCCCATTGAAGGACTGACCAAGCCTGACCCTGCTTATTTTCTGAGATCAGACAGGATCAGACACCAGGGTGGTATGACTGAGCCTATAAAGGAAGTTTAAGAAACAGAACTTAGCTGGGTGCAGTGGTATACACCTATAATCCCAGAGACTCAGGAGGCAGAAGCAGGAAGGGATCACAAGTCAAAGGCCAGATGCAGCCTATATAACTTAGCATGATCTGGTCACAAGATTTAAAAAAAGGAAAAAGGGATGGAGGATGCATCCCCTTGGTAGCATGCTTGCAAAGTATGCATGAGGTCCTGGGTTCAGCTCCCAGTACAACAAAGAAAAAGGAAAAGAAAGAATAAGAAAATAAAGAAAAAAAAAAAGGAAGAAAAAGGAAAAGAAAGGAAAAACAGAAAATGATGAAGGAAAGGTGGATTTATTTACAGTTTGGCTAAACTGGGAAGAGAAAAATAGGTGGTTTTTTTTTTTTTTTTTTTTTCATTTTCATTTTCTCTTTTTGTAAAAAAAGAAAAGAAAACTCTGAAGTAGATCCTCATCTTTTATAGGGACAAGAACTGAGATAAAAGATAGAACAAAAGATAAAAAATATGTAAGTTAAGCTGTTAGCTGGTATTCTATCCCCAACACCTACACTTCAGGCTCCCAGCAAGATCTGTCCTGCTGAATTCTCATTCCTCCAGGGTGTGTGTCCATTTTTCATGAGATTATAAATAATAGCTATTATTCATACAATACCAAAGCTTTCCAAGTGATTCTCAAATAACAAGCTAGCAAGATAGCCCAGGTTAAGAACTGCTGGTTATATTAACTCTCATCCACTTCCTTCCAGTACTTGAGTTTGTACTTTAAGAGTGGAAAATTTGCTTTCAGTTCTCCTGTTGATTATTCTATTCATGTCCAAGACTTAACTCCTCTCATTATCATTTCTCCAACATACTCCTCACCTCGGACTTGACTTTACACATTTAATTTCAAACATAATGCCCCCTCAAAAAAATTAACAAGAACAGCAGAACCATTTGTTGTCCACTTACTATAGCATGGATGTTATTCCATGTTTATTTTAGAACTCCTACAATAACTCTGTGAAGAAGCTATTGATATCCCCATTTCTGTAGAGGTTAAATAACTCAAATCCATATAACTAGTAAGTGGTGGAGCTGAATGTTGAAACTGAGGTTAAGTGTGTGTTTTTAGTATTTTTTGCTCCTTCCAGTCTCATCTTTTGTTATGCTTCTTTGGGGGAAGATCTCGTTTCCTCAACTATGAGATACATAAATGTAGGTTTTCTGCTCCAGTCAGGCCTGAAGTGTTTCCTCCATCTTCTCTCCTATCCAAATCCTTACCCTGCCAAGTCCTAGTTCCCCATGAAATCTTTTACTGTATTCCTTTGTCTTGAGATCCTTCTGACCTCTTCTGAATTTAGAACACTAGTAGCTATACCACTTACTTGTCATCCATTGACCTTTCACCTTATTTCATGTTCATCTGTTATTTCTTATATCCTTAGCCAGGGCAAAGGCTTCCTGAGGTCAGAGACTATGTTTTATATATCATTGTGTCCTTCACCCTATACTGTTTCAAAATGTTTTGAATAGTTGGTACACAATAATGCCTGTTGATTAACCACCTGGAACATTTGGGAGATAGGAGAAGGTGCTGTTGAGCCAGAGTTTGAGATGTTTTAGAATGATTTTTTAGGTTTCCTGAGAGACCAGCACCGAAGAGTTATTTGTGCCCTGAAAGTATGCTTTTATGTTGGGTCCCTTGCTGGTGGTACTGTCTTGGGAGATTGTGGAACTTTAGGAGGTGGGTCTAGCTTGGCAGAAGTGAGTCACCAGGGGTGGGGCTTTGGAGTCTCTCTCTGCTTCTTGCTTACAGATATAAAGTAGTCTACCATGGGTCCTGCCTCCTGCCACTGCCACACCTGCCCCACTGCCATTATGGATTGATCTACTAACTGTGAGCTCTCAATAAAACTCTTTCCTCCATAAGTTGGTTTTTCTGCTATAGCAATGACCGCTGACTAATAGACTCTCCTTCAGGGTCCCTTTGACCTTGAAATTGTTACTCCCTTTCTTTGGGCTTCTGTGTTTTCATTAGTAAAATAACATCAAATTAATCTTTAAATTTATTTCCACCTCTAATGTTCTATGCTATTGTCAGGAATCTTTGCTAAACGATGAGGCAAACTATGTGTCACATTTATTTGGTATAAAAGCCAAATCGGTTGATCAAACAAGTTATGGAGAATAAAACTTTTATCTAATCCCCAGACTTAGTGGGTATTAATGGTCTCTGTGGGCTTTTAATCAAAGGAAACTTTGGACATAGGAATGGTAACATTTGTCAGTGTTAGCAGCTGCTGTCTGAGAGTACAAGCTAGGGAAAAGGTGGTTGACGTCATTAGACACATTTTGACAAGTAGATGTTCTCAAAGCATACCCCAGAATCTGAGTTATTTTTATCTCATGTGGGTCAGAGTCTGGGGCTTGGTTGCCTCTCCTAGAAAGGGAGGTAGAGAGTTTAATGATAGCTCTGCCATCATTAAAGGACATTTGGCTTTAATAAAGCGCTAGAATTTTCCTTTACTGCTTTGGGAGCTTCAGCAATAACAAGGAAACTTAGTAAGAGTACTTTGATATGGGAAACAAATAAGCACTTTTTACGGAAGTCAGGTTGCTCTTATTATTGGCACAGTATTTTCTTTTTCACATTAATTTTTTTCTGAGTGCTGCTCTTTCCTGATCATCTTTATTGTTCTAATTGGTCATTTTTAAACCCTTCACCCATACCCATCCTTGACTGCCTTTTCTCCTTTCTCTAAAATCTTAAGTGTCTTCCATGCAATTTAATTCTTAGATCTCTGTCTTATATTATCATCTCATTGTTCTATGTGTGTTCATTTTGTTGTTGTTATTGTTGAGACAGGCTTTCACTGTTAGCGCAGGCTGGTCTTCAACTCATTATGTAGTCTAGGCTGGCCTCAAACTCTGTGGCCTCAAACAGCTGACTATGTATTCATTTTGTCTCCTTCAATGCATTATTTGCTTCTTGAGGGCAAGCAACAGTCTTTTTTCATTCCTATAATCCTAATGCCACTTTTTAAAGGACCATCACCCCCAGTTGAATAGATCTGTTGGGCATTTCTGTCATTGAACTTGTTCTCTCAGCAGCATTGGGCACAGCCATTTCATCCTCCTTTTCCTGCCTCTGTGGCTGCTCTTTTGTTAGTGCCCTTTCCTGCTTATTCCCCCTGTACCTAATCTCTAAATGTTTGGATTCCTTAGGGTTCAGAAACAAGCCCTTCTGTTTCTTCTGTTTCTGTAAAGTCTTTTCATAGGAGATCTCAGTGATTGACATAGATTTCTTACCATTTTGATCTTTTGACTTGCAAATTTATATATCCATTATGATCTTTCCTTTGAATTTCAGTTATCTGCATGACACTATCACTTATTGGTCTTACATACATGTCTAAAACAAAGCTCTTGCATTTTTCTTCTTCCTACCTGTCTCCTCAACATTTGTTTTTCCCCATCTCAATAAATAGTACCACCATCTTTGCAGCCAAGCTAGAACTTTGAGGTCACTTTTAACTCCCTTTCCTCATTTGTGACATCTCATCTAACACTCAGTCAAATCTTTTATAGCCCCAGTATTTATCTCAGGTCACTCCATTTCTCTCTAGCCCAGGTTACCATCAATTTTCAACTAGCCTCTTGAAGTAGCTACATGTCTATTTTCAGACTTGCCTTCCTATAAATCTTTCTCCATAGTGCAAGAAATCTCCTAAAATCCATAGTTGATAGGGCATGTATGCCTTAAAGAGAAAATGAAGTTTTTTTTCATTAAAGGACAGATTCTTGTTGGCTCTTTCCATAATTCTCCAGCAGGTCATGGGGTGGCATGGAAGAAAACCCAGTTGTCCTGAGGACCAGTCCAGAACTCCAGAAGAGCCCTTCGCTAATCTAATCCCAAGTGACATTTTATCAAAGTTGAAAAGAAAGCAAATGGCCTTTTTGTTATGGTGAAACTTTTGCTACTAGATGGTATTATAAAATTTATTTGTGATCACTGTCATCTGCTTGTGTTTGTGACTTTAATCAACTATTTAAAATATGTTCCAATAACTGAAGTGAAACTATGTTTACATACCTAAATATGAGAATGGTATGTCCCAAAATGGAGATCAATAAAAAGATAGAATGTGTGTATGCATATGTATATAGGCATGTAACTATATATGTAACTATATATGTAACTATATAGATAAGCATAGTTATATGTATATAATTATATGTGTATATATATGTACATACATAAAAATAGAAAGTATGCAGTTAAAAATACAATAACTGAAATGAGAAATTGACAAGAGAGTAGAGATTTAAGCAGTCAAGAAAATGGTACACTTCATGATAGGTCAATTGAGATTGTATCATCAGGGGATCCGAAAGAAATAAAAGGAAAAATCAACAGAGCCTCAGGGACCTGTAGGGCACCATCAGGTGTCCCAACATAAAACATAGTGAGAGTTCCAAAAGGAGAGAGGAAAAGGAGAAGAAAGAATATTGAAGAGATGATTTTGAAACTCCCCAAATTTGATGAATTACATGAATTCTTACATCCAAGAACCTCAATAAACTTCAAGTAAGATACTCTTGAGTTTAGATACGTCATACTAAACTGTTGAAAGCCAAACCCAAAAACAGTTTTAAAAGCAGAAAAAGATAAGTGGCTCACCATACACAAGAAATCCTCAAAAATATTAACAGCTTATTTGAGAGGCCAGAGACAATGATGCCACACCCAAAGTTCTGGGAAAAAATTTTTAAAGATTTAGGGAAGAATTTTTTATGTAGCAACATTTTCCTTCAGAAATAAAGGAGAGGGCATGGCAGGTGCAGTGGCTAGGGAGGCCGAGGCAGGAGGATCTCAAGTTCGGGACCAGAGGCAGTCTGTGTAATTTAGAAAGATCCTGTCTCAAAAAGTTAAAAAAGAAAAAAAAAAATTGGACTGGGGGGTGCAGCTCAGTGGTCCAGCACTTACAGAGTATGCAAGTGCGAGGCCCTGAGTTCAACCCCAGTACCGCAAAATAAATAAATAAATAAATAAATAAATAAATAAATAAATAAAGTAAAGGAGAGGATCAATCATATGATTGGCCACAAAACATGTCATCACAGATTTTTAAAAATTGAAATTTTATCAAGTATGTTTTCTGACCACAATATAGTAAAACTGGAATTTGGTTAAAAAATAAAAATAAAAATAAAATAAAAACAAAGCCCCTCCCAAATAAAAAAATAATCCCATGTGGAAATATACAAATACATAGAAATTAAATAGCTTACTGGAATACAGTATTGTATTTTAAATAAAGCCATGTAAGGAGCAACAATATAATTTGTTCATCATTTCTGAGTTTTCAGTGCATGGTGGATTTTAATTCAACATTTCTTAAAGTCATTTAACTATAAAAGCCCTACCATAGAACACTCAATAAATCATAGAACACAGTTTAGTAAAGGTTGATTTCTCCTAGAGAAAACAAAATGTCAGATGTAAATCCTACCTTAAAAATAATTGCATTAAATGTAAATAGATTAAACATGCCAATCAAATGGCAAGAATGGATTTTTTAAAAAAGAATGATCCAACTGTATACTGTCTGCAAGAGATACACTTCAGATTTAAAGTCATATATAGGTTAAAAGCAAAAGCATGAAAAATATAAACTGTGCAAATAGTTATCCTAGCGTGTTTATACTAGTATTAGATAAAATATACTTTAGATAAAAACTGTTTATACAGCAAGTATCCTATATTGCTAAAAGATCAATCTGTCACCAAGTGCTGTGCCACAGGCCTAAATCTCAGCTATAATTCTACCACCAGTACTGAAAAAAAAAAGCTTTGGAATGTGGAGTATCAGCATAACCTACTTACTGATCGGGATTTGTATTTTAGCACTCCCCACATGATTCTTCTGTACAATCAAGATTGAGAAGCACACTCTCAACATCCTTAAGTTGTTTGGAATAGGAATTATATCAGTTAACCTTCAACTTGCTTAATCAACAATAAAATTTCAATAATAACCACTAAAGAAAAAAAATGACATGTGTACAACTTCCAGATTAGCACAGGGGAAAGTTGGTGTTAGAAAATGAACAATTAAAAAAAGAAGGAAACAGGAAATGTGGAAAAAAAACAGAGCAAATGAAAAGTATAATCAAGGTCAATCAGTAATCCTGATAAATGTGACTGACCAAAATTTGAGAAGATTGTCAAATAGGATTTTAAAATAATACAACTGTATGGTTTTTATAAGAAACATACCCAAAACATGGACATGAAAATAAAAATATCAAAAAATGATGTACCAATTTAGTGATAAACACTAAACATAAAAATGTTGGGATAGCAATAATACCTCATAAAGCTTAGAAAAACTTAAAAACAATGCTAAGGTAGCCATATTAATAGCAGACAAAATATATTTTAAGTCAAAAAGATTTGACTCAGAAGATTTAATAATTCTAAGATAGCCTCAAAACATATAAGGCAAAATTAGTAGGACTACAGGGAGAAATTTACAAATGCCATCTGTTTGCTAGGACATTTCAGTGCATCTTTTAAAATCATTTGGTAATCAAAAAATTAATAAAGAATACAGCACAATGGCACATGCCTGTAATATCTGCTACTCAGGAGGTTGAGGCAGGAGGATTGTAAATTTGAGCCTGCACAACTTAGTGAGACCTTGTCTCAAAATAAATAATAAAAAGGGCTGAAGATGCAGCTCAGTGGTGGAGCACTTGCCTAGCATGTGCAAGCTCTGGGTTTATCCCTTAGTACTGAAAAAAAAAAAAAAAAAGAACAGCACAACACACATCTAATGGGCACATATATGGATCTCCTACTCAACAGTCAACCTAAATCCTTTTTAAGCACATGTGAAACACTTCCAAACAACAAAACTTAAAAACAAGAAGAGATGGTGATGATATAGCTAAGCATTAATTTGATTCTCCTTTTAAAATTTTCTTTATTTTGAGCATTACTAGCACTATGTGAGCACAATACGTATAATCACTGTTTCTGAAACCTTGATCATCCCTTTGAAATTCATCCATTTTTTCCATTTGCAGAACTTGCCATGAATTGAGAGGAAAGTGCTTTTGTCTTTGACAGCATAATTGAATTGCATAAGAAATCTGATTTCAGCTGTTCATCAAGTTTAAATTAGGAGAATACCAACTCATGCAGTGGCTGCAGTATTAGATAAGGAAATTGCATTCAGTCATTGGCATAAGAGGAATAGAGATTTTAGAATTCTGTAGCAGAATCCTTTCAGCATTATTGGCCCTAAACGTAGACCTTCTTGTATATTCAGACACAACAAGGGAAAATAAGTCTTGCTTGGCCTTTCTGAATGTGCCTCATCCTCACATAACCAGAAGTTACCTTCATCTCTTCTGAGTCACTAGAGTCTTTAGTCTATGCACAATGTTTGGCATATGGTGGACAGCTAACAAATGTTTAAATGATGAAAAAGAAAGGAAAGAAGGGAAAAGAAGATCCTTTCCTTCCATGGGTATTTGTCTCTGGAAGCCACAAGAAAGTAAAGGAAAGAAAAACTGGACATTAGAAGACAACCTTGCTCTAGGCAACTCTGGTGCTTTGTATAGAGGGAAAACACCACAAACGAGCATGAAACAATCTATACTGTCTTCAAAGACTTTCAGCTGCAGAATTCACATAGCCTCATTTGAAAATTTTCTCAAAATTTGAGAACACATGGATTCTCTTATAGGAAACAAATTTTTAGCCTGGCTTGAAGGGAAGCTACCTGTAATCCCAGACATCCCTTGCCACCTTAGTGTACACAATAAATTTCAATTCCTGTGATTCCAACACTGGAAATAGTGTGTACTATTAGTTTTCTTTTGCTGCATAGCAACACCTATATATAAACTTGCAGTTCTGTAGGTTCATAGTGTGATATAATTTAGGTGGATTTTCTGCTTAAGGTCCCATGAAATCAAAGTCAAGCTGTCAGCTAGGTGAGTTCTCACCTGGTGGCACTGGGGAAAACCTTGCTTCTAAGCTCATTCTTGTTGGCAGAATTGTTTCTTATGATTATAGAGCTGAAATCCCTGTTTCTTCCTACCTGTTAGCCAGGAGCCACTCTCAGCTTCTCAGGGCTGCCTGTACTCCTTTACATGGGGCCTTCTCAGTCTTCAGCCCAGCCGTGACACACCACATCCTTTCTTGCTTCAGATCTCTGACTGCCTCTTCTGCCTCTAGTAGATGAAAACTTGCGTTTTAAAAGAGCTTGTTAATTAGGTTAGGCCCACCTGGATGATCTTCCTATTTTAAAGCCAACTATGTCATGTAATAACTTATTCATTGGAGTAAAATTTATCATAGTAATCTAGGATGAGGGTAGGAAATCTGGAGCCATTTTAGAATTTTGCCTAACACATTTATATTTTAACTTATTTACTAGATCCTGAGGGTCTTGAGGGCAGGTTAATGCCTAGTACAAATTTTACTTAGTAAATATTGGTATTTATATTTTCAGTGACTAATAACTAATGTTAGATGTTACATATGAGGATTACAATCTTGCTCATGTTTAAATCCTTAGTAATTAGCAAAGTATATCATTTATAGTAAAGTTTTAGAAAACAAAGAGTGAATAATTATACAGTTCAGAGCCGTGACCACTATTCTGATTAGTATGTAGCCTAATGTATTTTTTTAAAATACATATTTGCATCTACAATTTCTTTGTAGTTTTAACAAAATGGTTTAGTATGGATAGACTTGTCTAGGATTTCTTTTTTCACTGCTTCAAAAGAAAAATTTCAAAAGTTGCTTATTCATATGTGTCTTCTACACTTTTTATCCTGGCATAAGAAAAGGAGCACTGAAATAGAAAATGAAAATTCAATTCAGATTGTGGCTTTGCTCCTACCCAGTGAGAGGTATATGTGTTTTAGGGGGAGGACAAGTTAGATGAAATAATCTTACATTTTAATATCCTGCGCTACTATTTCATATACCATTCAACAGTTCAAACATACTACATCATAAACATATGCCTTATACATTTTATTCCATATATTCCATAGAAGTATTCCAATGAAAGATAAAAATATTTGAAATAGGCATCAGCAAGATTTCCTTCTAGCATTCAGATATAGTAGCTTCTAAGACAAATTTATCTTTGGAATTGAAATTCTGTTGCCTTGGGCCTGTCTAATGCTACATGCTTTCCTTTCTGCTTGAGTAGCTTATTGAGTAATGGATATTGTTGCAAAACAATGACATTTGCATGGCCCTTATTGACAATCTGCTGAAAAAAGTAGATTAGCAGATATTCCATCAGAAAGCTTATCAGTATGGTTATGTCACTGTAATCAGGCTGGGTAATGTAATTCTCTGCTTAGTTCAGTTGTGAGTGGCCATGCAAAGAGGTCATTCCCATCAAAAATGACTCAAGTAGGGCTTCTGGAGTACAGTATTGTATTTTAAAGAAAGCCAGCAATATAATTTGTAAGAAGCAGCAATATAATTTGTTCATCATTTCTGACTTGTCAGTGCATAGTGGATTTTAATTCAACATTTCTTAAAGTCATTTGACTATTAAAGCCCTACCATAGAACACTCAATAAATCATAGAACACAGTTTAGGAAAGGCTGATTTCTCCTAATCTAGGAAAGTAAGACTAACTCTTAGAGAGTGTCAGAGTATTTTTATTAGAAATAGCTTAGTCATCAGTCATTATCTGGCTCAATTACCTTGCAACAACTGGAGAATCCGAGGCCCTTGATGACTGAAGAGACTTGCCCAAGATAGTGAGTTAGTGGCAGAGCGTGGATGACAACCCAAATATCTTGTGTCTCACTTTTGTGCTTTCTCACTATAATGCAGTTCTTAAACTGATAGAAGGACCTAGCTATTATGAGGCATAAGCCCCTTTTTTCCCCCTTAAGATGGCCATAGCTTTAATGGTGCCTGAGTTTCAGTTTGGAGCTATGACTAGCAAGAGGGCATTGAGTATATACTGTGTGTTTTATTGTTTGTGTGTTTGTTTGTTTGTTTAAAGAATTTACAAGATAGCCTTTTCTAATTCCAATTCTATTATCCCTTTTTAAAGTAAGAGTTTCTTATCTGTCCTTTCTCATCAGGTGTAAAAGCTATTAGTAAGTCATCAGACTAAAGTGTGAACTAAATAAAGCCATCTTACTTTCTAATATCTGTACTGTATTAATGGGCATTCCAAGTAGTCCATTTATAATGCGTTTAGTGTTTGGAGTTTTTTTGTTTGTTTAAGATATAATCGGCTTAGGAGCCAATTTTCTCACAGCTTTTCCTGGCCATCTACTTAAAAGAGAGAGGGGGTGGAAATAGAAAGTTTGAAGAATGAGGAGTATATGTAGAAAACTCAAATCCCTATTTCTAATGTCCGATAAAAAATGATATGATCATAAAGACTAAACAAGGTTTTCAGATTGCCTCTGCTGGCAGCCTGAACTTCCATCCCTAAATACTTGTTTCTTTATGTTGAAGATTTTTTATTCTTGCTTTCTCTTAACCAAAAGGAACATTATCAGAAATCATTTTAAGGGAGCATTTTATAGGAAATAGAAATAAGCTGGACTCAGGAAAATAACGTGATTAGGAGTCTAGGGATGCAGAGAGGCACAAAGCAAGAAACGGGCAGAAGACACACCTGCCAAAAGCACAGTATTGGAGAAAGCCTGTAACTTTTCAGTCTTCAGATATTTTGGGTTTGAGCTGTATTATCTTAGACCAGGTTTTAATCACCCTGAACATGTTATTGGATCTCTAAAATAGAGCTAATACCACCTATCTTCAGCATTATGAAGGTTACACAAATCAAAGTATGGGTATTTGTTGTATTATTATATTCACCAGAACAGTTAGTGTTTGCCTTCAGGATGTGAGATCCCTTTTTGTTTGAAATATTTACCCTAATTATATGGGGTCAGAAAACCAATAGGCATATTTCTGCTTTAATATAAAAAGGAAATATATAAAATGGCTGACCCTAAGTGCTCAGTAAAATTTTCGTTCTCTTTTCATCTTTCCTTCATTCCCTAAGAGTTCCTTATCTCCAGACTTCCTTGATTTTTTCCCTCTTACCAGCTCTTGCCCTTATAAAGAAGAGAATTAGACTCATTTATACAGAAAACTCTCCTGGGTTTGGGGTACATAAAGGAAAAGAGGAGAGAACTCTGCCTATTTAGAGTCTCTGTAAGAGGTCATAGAGAATGGAGATTAAGTAAAGACTTTGGGAGAAATTCAGATCCAAATTCGTATCCTGGCTCCTACCATTTACTGACTGAATTGTTGTTGTTGTTGTTGTTAGATGCTATTGAGTCGGTATCCAACTCATAGTGACCCTACATATAACAGGTGAAACACTATTGCCAGGGCTTCTCTACTATTCATACGGTTTTCAATGGCGGATTGATTTTTGGGAGTGGGTTGCCAGGTCCTCCTCCCAAGCCTACAGTATCTGGTGTTCCCTGGCAGTCTCCCATCCAAGTACTAACCAGGCCCGACCCTGCTTAGCTTCCGAGATCTGACAGGATCAGATGCCACAGGGCTACGGTTACAGGCCCACTGACTGAATTACCTAAGTTAATTTTTTTTTTCAGTGAAATTTCTGTTTTTCATTTTTAAAGTGACAGTAATTATAATACATACCAAGTGAGGTTGTGGTCTGAATATACTTAGCTTAGTATCTGAAACACTGTGATACATGATAAATATTTGTTGTCATTATTATTATCACCATCCCTTCATCCTATTCAGATCCCCTTCCAGTTCTTAGGTAACCCTAATCAAACTTTCAAAGAACTGGCAATTCCTAAGCAGTCTTATTGGATGGTTTAGTGGAAATGGTCTTCATCATGTAACAGGTCTCTCTTTTTAGATCTTCCTCTTCTTTATTTTAAATGGGATTTTTTAAAACTTTTTTCTCCCTTCATTGGTAAATGATGGTGGGGTATTGAGTAATACAGCATTGGTTTTTTCCACTATGCAGCTATTACATCACTTTTGGTTACACTTTAATCAACTTACAAGGTTTATGGAGCCTTTTGACTAATATGTAGTAAAACTCAAATGCATATTTGGGTTATAGTCCCCTATTTTTCTAATGTACTCATGAAGTTGTATTGTTTACATTGAGATTATCCTCTCCTCCTTTATCCTTCTACATTGATTCTCCCCCCATACTACCTTCCACAATTTTTGCTTCCCTTTGCTAATTCTCTCCCTCTTTCTTTCTACTTTTTATAGTCCCTTCTTCACTAAGTTTAATTGTGCCTTTTTATATATCAACTTATGTATAGGATTTTTTTCTTCCTTTAAGTAAGATTTAGCTCCCACATATGAGTGAGAACATATGGTATTTCTCTTTTGTTTGTTCACTTAAGATGATGTTCTCTAGTTCCATCCATTTTGCTGCAAATGATATTATTTCATTAAATGAGATTTTTGACCCAAAGCTTTGAGTTTGCTTTTGGTGTCAATGTATTGCCCACTCAAACAGCCTACCAAATGGTTCTGGTTAGTGGGCTGTTTTTTAAGCAAGAGAAATCTGGAGCCCCTTAGCCACCAGATCACTCACTGCACTCAGTCTTTTATCTCTGAAGATACTGACTACTGTTCAGTGTTGAGGAATCAGAGGATCCAGTGCACTATGGTGTCTAATTGTGGGATCACTATGCATTATATGACTGGGAAAAGAAAAAAAATTGTGCCTGATAAGGTGGATTGGAATCTGAATCATGGAATTGTTATGTCATCCAGGCTTCTGGGAAGAAAACTTTCAGAAACTATTTAGGACACTGGGAGAAACCCCTGGATAAGACCCACGGGCAGTAGCTGGTAGAGTCCTGCTAGAAACTGTCGTATAAAGAGGAGCAATGTTTAATGCTGAAAAAACATGAGGGTGATATAACTTAGGAATGGTCTTCCCAGAGTTGCTTTTAGTCCAGAAGAGAAGACCCATCTTCTGCTTGGAATCTGAACTAATAGCACCTGTGTGCAAGTGATATTTTGGTGAAGGCTGTCTATCTGCCACCCCTAGCCCATTTTTCTACTTCTTTGTTGTTGTTGTTAGGTGCCCTCGAGTCGAGTCCGACTCATAGCGACCCCCATAGGGTTTTCAATGGCTGACTGTTTCGGGATTGCCTTGGGAGTGGGTTGCCACGTCCTTCTCCCATTTTTGCGGTGCTGGGAATTGAACTGGGAACCTCAGAGACTACAGAGCAGTGCTCTACCAACTGAGCTAACTCCCAGCCCTTTCTACTTCTTAGATCAAATTTATTCTGTTTGAGGACATTCCGGGCAACTCTGTGATCATATTCAATCAATTCCTTTTATTCCTTTTTTCAGCATTGCTTAATTGCCTGTCAACTGAATTGTGGCATGGGCTATTTAGATTTGGTTTGAATGCAGTTTACCACTTGTGGGTGCTTGTCCTTGTAGCCATGGGGAACTCAGACATATAGGCTGCTTTTGCAATTTCACAGTGAAGTTACAAGGCTATTAAGCCATTAAAATATAAGTACTAATCCCTTATATTCGTGTAGTATTTGACGGTTTATAAAATACTGCACATAGTTCTCTTTTGGTTATCACAAGCACTCCTATAGTCCTTGTTCATTACTACATATTTTGCAGATGAGATCTCTACAACTAAAATAGGAGAAAGTGTCCAAGCAGTGGCACAGTATACTACTATTGAATGGCAGACAAAAACATGAACCCCTTTCTTATGCCTCCAAGGGAAAGGTCATTACATTATGCCTCAGCTGTCTGGATGAGTATTTTGCAATGCATTTTTTAAAAAACAAATGTTTCAAGAGTTAGGTCAGGTCAAGTCAGCATATGGTATATACTTATGGTACAAATAGTAAGTTCCATAGTAGTCCTGAGAGGAATGTTCATCATGGGGTATAATGACCAGGGAAGATTCTATAGAGTTTTGAGTTGGGTCTTGAATGAATGCGCAGTCAAGGAGGCATTTGGTGCCTATTGTGAGTGACAGAGTTTTCTTGTGCAGAGGGCATTGTACATTTTCTAAGCTCAGTGGTAGTGATCTTAATCTGTCTGTTACCACCCTAAAGAAGTATTTCACCCTCCCATCTGTTCTACTCTCCAGGAATTATTGTGGCCCAGACCAGCATCCTGATTCTTTTCATGGATACCTGCATAATATTTCCCCCCTAAAGTATTCCTAAGGAGAAGAGAGTACATTTGTAACCCAGTAGCTGCTGGCCATAATTTGAAATATTTTAAAGCCTTACATTTTGATTTTTAAACAGATATAAAACTTGCATTCTACTCTACAATACTTTTAATTGTTGATGTAAAAACCTTTTGCAAAAAAGGAAAAAAGCTTTGAATAAAAATTATGCTTCAGGAAAACAGACCATATTTACTCTGCTACTTTTTTAAAAACTGAGATACAATTTATATAACCTAAAAATCCCTGGAGGAAATAAAACCATTTTAAAGTATACAATTTTGTGATATTTAGTACATTCACAGTGTTGTATGACCATTATTACTATCTAATTCTAATATTTTCATTACCCCAAAAGAATACCCTGTGCCTATTAAACATTCACTTTCTATTTCTCCCTCCTCTAACTCTGGCAGCCTCTGATGTGCTTTCTATTTCAGTGGATTTGCTTATTCTGAATATTTTATATGAATAAAATTATACAGTGTATTCTCTTGTGTGTGATTTCTTTCATTTAGCATAAGGTTTTCAAGGTTAATTCATATTGTGTATATCATTACTTTGTTCCTTTTTTATGGCTGAATGATGTTCCATTATATGGATGTACCACATTTCGCTTATCCATTTTTTCAGTTAATGGACATCTGGGCCATTTCTACCTTTTCTCTATTGGAAATAGTACTATGATGAGTATTTGTGTACAAGTTATTTTTTAAAATATCTGCTTTCATTCTTTGGATTATATACCAAAGAATAGAGTTGCTGGATCATGTGGTAACTACATTTAACTTTTTGTGAAACTACCGTCCTTTTTTCACAGTACTGCACCATTTGACATTCCTACCAGCGGTACATCAGATTTTGGGTTTTTCCAGAAGTTCAACAACCCTTGTTATTATCTATCTTTTAAAAAAAATTATTATTAAAGACATTTTAGTGGTATAAAATAATTGCTCACTGTGGTTTTGATTGCACTCCTCTGATGACTAATGATGTTGAGCATATTTTCATGTGCTAGTTGACCATTCATATATGTCTTTTCAAACCTCTTGTCCATTTTTTTATTGGATTTTTTTTTTTCAGTACTGGGGGGTTGAACCCAGGGTCTTGTACATGCTAGACAATTTTTCCACCATTGAGCCACATCCCAAGCCTTTTTGGTTTTTATTTTGAGACATGGTCTTGCCGAGTTGCACAAGCCGCCTCTAGCCTCACACTGGAGATCTTCCTGCCTCACCCTCCTGAGTAATTGGTAATATAGGTGTATACCACACACCTGGCTTGGATTGTCTTTGTTGTTGAGTAATAAAAGTTATTTATATTCTGGATACTAGACTCTCATTAGATTTATGACTTGCAAATATTTTCTCCCACTCTAAAGTGAGTCATCTTTTTACTTTCTTGATATTGTCCTTATTCTTGGTGAAGTCTTTTTTTTTCTTTGTTTAGTTGTACTTTTGGGGTATACTGAAGAAACCATTGCTTAATCCAAGGTCATAAAAACTCACTGCGTTTTCCTCTAAAAATTGTAGTTTTACTCTTCAGTCTTTGTTCCATTTGAGTTAATTTTTGTATAGTGTTAAATATTAATGTTACAATCTAAGTGGTAAGGTCTCTGTAAAATTCTTTCAACTCAACTTTGCTAGATGTTTGAAATTTTCCACAATAAAAGATTGAAGGAGAAAGAAACTGAAGTTTAGAAACCTGTTAGTTCCTTTTTGAACACCCCTTTTTACTCCCCTTATCCACAGCATCATGATGTAGACATGAAGTGAGATAAAGGCAAATAAATGCTGGGCAAGATGAATGTGGCCGGTGGTTGCAACTTCCTATCCCCAACTCCTCCATTATCCTGTGACTCTTTTTGTGTTGTAGCCTACAATTTTTCCTCTACGATATGCTCTGAAGAAACTTGCTTCTCAGTTCCAAATTTTATCCCTAATTACTGTTTCTGTTGGGAAAAAAATGTCTTATTACTCTGAAGTGATTTCCCATTTTTTGTTCCCAACAATGATCTAATTTTCATCTGAATAGAGGCACTTTTACAGAAAGAAAAATTGATTGTGGGGAAGGACAGGAGACCTGTATTCTAGAGTCATGCAAGTGGCCTGTGTAAGCTTAAATACTGAATAAATGGTAGAGCCAGAATTTGGACCTTGGGCATTTTAATCCAATTTATCATACTGTTGCCCTTTCAAGACTTAAAGGAATGTGCATTAGAGTTTCAGAAGGCAAGGATATATTTCACCACTCAAACTGTGCTGCATGGACAGCTATATGCTTTTCAACCTAGCTCTGGAAGTAAAATCAATTTTGGGGAGAGGAGAGTCCACAGCCTGTTCTCAGTGGTTGCATTAGGATCGGTTTAACCTTCATAGCTATAGAATGTTTTCTAGTTTATGTACGAACACCTAGAAAATTGGCCGTGAATAATAGGAATTTTTGTGCCACATATCAGAGGAAACCTTCCAGTGTCCAGGAGCCCCTTTAATCCCTTATTCATTCTGTATTTTTAGTAACCTACTCTAACATTCGTTTTGTTTTATTTTGTTTTTGTTTGTTTTTCAGTACTAGGGAGTTGGACCCAGGGCCTTGTGTGTGCTCAGTAAGCACTCAACCACTGAGCTGTACCTCCAGCCCTATTTGTGTTTAGAGATAGGGTCTGCTAAATTTTGCAGGCTGCCTCTGGCCTTGAACCTGTAATCTTCCTGTCTCAGCCTCCCAAGTCACTGGGTCTACAGGTGTGTGCCATGGTACCTGGCTCTAACATCCTTTGACAATCAGGTCCTGGGAAGAGGTATGCAAAAAAAGTAGACAGTGTTATAATTTACATAGAAGTTTAAGTCCCACCTGGATGTGGTGGTCCACTCCTATAATCCTAGCACTCCAGAGGCTGAGGCAGGAGAATTGCTGTGAGTTCAAGGCCAGCCAGGGCTACATAGTGAGACTATGTTTCAAAATGAAACAAAACAAAACACCAAAGCTAAAAAAAAAAAAAAAAAAAAAAAAAAAAAAAAAAAAAAAAAAAAAAAAAAAAAAAAAAAAAAAAAAAAAAAAAAAAAAAAAAAAAAAGGAAAGGAAAATTAAAAAAAAAAAAAGAAAGAAAGAAACTTAAGTCTCAGGTATTCTAGCTGTAAGTCTTTGATTTTTGCCTCCCTAATTTTACATTGCCTGCAGCCGTAGCCCTGTGGCATCTAATCCCATCAGATCTCGGAAGCTAAGCAGTGTTGGGCCTGGTTAGCACTTGGATGGGAGACCACCTGGGAATACCAGGTGCTGTAGGCTTGGGAGAAGGACCCAGCAACCCACTCCCAAAAATCAATCTGCCATTGAAAACCCTATGAACAGCAGAAGCACTGACAATAGTGTTTCCCCTGTTGTATGTAGGGTCGCTATGAGTTGGATGCTGACTCAACAGCACACCACCACCACAACAACAATTTTACATTGGGGCTGGTGGTTTGGCTCAGTTGGTAGAGTGCAATTCCGTCCTTCCTGAGGACCTGAGTTCAATCCCCAGCACCACAAGTATGGGAGAATTGGCCCAGCAGTCCACTCTTTGAAACAACCAGCCAGTGAAATCTCTAAAAATAGCAGGTGAAGCACCTATATGGTGCCTGGCATCCTCACAGAATTTATTTGCCTGCAGCTGTACCACTGTGGTGTCCAATCCTGTCAGATCTCAGAAACTAGACAGGGTCAGGCCTGGTTAGTACTTGGATGGGAGACCTTGTGGGAACACCAGGTGCTGTAGGCTTGGGAGAAAGACCCAGCAACCTACTCCCAAAAAACAATCAGCCATTGAAAACCCTATGAATAGCAGAGAAGCACTGACAATAGTGTTTCATCTGTTGAATGTAGGGTCGCTATGAGTTGGACACTGAGTCCACAGCACCTAACAATAACAACAACAAATATTACATTCCCCCATGTGACTGTCAGCTTGTCCTGCTGCGGGGACTTTCATGTTGCTGTGATACTGAAAGCAATGCTACCAGTATTTCAGATACCAGCAGGACCACCCATGGTGGACAGATTTCAACTGAGCTTCCAAACTAAGACTAGGGATACAGACCAGGCAGTCTATTCCCAAAACAATTAGCTATTAAAAACCCTATGAAAAGCAGAGAAGCATTGTCAAATACAGTGCTGGAAAATAAGCCTCCCAGGCTGGAAGGTTTTCAAGACACAAGTAGGGAAGAGTTGCGTCCTCAAAGTAGAGTTCACCTTAATCATGGGAATGGAGGAAAGCCCCTGGGACCTCCTTTTGTTGATACGGCATGACTCAAAATGAGAAGAAACATAGTGGCTGTAACAATGGTCTCTAACAAAAAGATCATGTGCACAGCACAGGGTAGGGTAGTGTTACATTCTGTTGTACTTAGGGTCTTTATGAGAGGGCACCTAACAACAAAAAAGTTTTATATTAGGCTGAGATTTTTTTGTGACCACTATGTTGCTCCCCATAATATATCCTTTTCTTCTACCACTCAACATAGTATATAGCACATAGTAGGCATTCTGTGACCTTTTGATGGTTGGATCATTGATAGCTTGCCCAGACCAGGATCTGGGCCTGCTAATCTACTTATGCCCATTTCCTAGTTATCTCCTAGCATATAAGAAATATTCAGGAATATTTTTAAAAAATTAATTGAACTGAGATTGTTACTTCACTTTTAGATGAGTGCCTGTCTGTTTAATAAGCCGTATCTCAGCCAAGAGAATTGGAGCCCTAAATGAGTCATTGAGTCAGGTTCAGAGGGTTAATGATAGCCCAGAAACAATAGACTGAACCTATTTGCTAATTCATGGAGCTGTATACCAATTCTTTTGAGAGAAGAGGCCCAGATAAATCAAAGGCTGGCAGTAATGAACCTCTATGCCCTAGACAGCAAAAATTGTGGATCTTGTGGAACTCCTGAGGAAAGGAAATGAAAAACTCCTTAATCAAATTTCTGGACTTAAAACTTGGGGTTTTTGCAAGGTTGCTGAATTTCAGATTGCCAGTGGAAATGGAGAGCATGATTAAAGAAAGACTAGGAGAAAACAGGAAGAGAGTAAAGGCACAGTTGGGAGAATGACAGAAAGAAGGCAGCATAGGAATGCAGAGGGAGAGAAAGGTGACCTGAAAGAACTCTGGCTGTAAACTCAGCCTGGTTTTCCAATGGGGCAGTGATTTGGTGGCAAGTGAACTTTTTATGGAGAGCTGTTTTCCTCAGAGTGGCCAGAATATCCACTCTCTTAGGTTTGACTTCAGTAGTTACCATTCTTGGAAACAAACCCTTTCTGGGCTTGCAGGACCTTGGAGTCCAAAGTAAGCTTTACATGTTTGGTGGAGAAAGAGGAGAAGAGACTTTAAGTACCAGCTATTCTCCCTGGCCAAGACTCTCAAAGGAATTCCTGCCATTTTAGAGAAGGTTCCTGTTTATTGATTACAAATGTTGCTGTGAGCTCTAAAATCTGGAGCACTAAGAATTTTCTGTAGATATATTGGGTGGAGGGGCTGGGGTTTAGCTCAGTTGGTAGAGTCCTGCTCTGTGCTCTCTGAGGCCCTAGGCCTGATCCCCAGTACTACAGAAATGGGGAGAAGGACTTGGCAGTCCACTCCTAAAACAATCAGCTATTGAAAACCCTATGAATAGCAAAGAAGCACTGAAAATAGTGCCAGTCATGACACGGTATTGGGGAATGTTTTATTCTGCTGTACATAGGGTCACTATGAGTCAGACCTGACTCAAAGGCACCTAACATCATCATCATCATCATCATCATCATCATCATCATCATCATCATCATCATATTGAGTGGAAGTTATATAAAATAGTACTGTTAGAACTCCATGTTTACTTCTTTACCTTCATAGATATGTAGAAAGATTCACTTATGATGTGCCATTGTCATGATATCTCCTTACAACAGTTTAAATATAATGTTATTGGATCTAGTTTTTCCTAGAGAAAACTACAAGTCACTTTCTTCTACTACTGACTACTGAGTCATTCAGCACTATTTATTGAGTGACATCTTTCTGGGTGCTTTGGATTGAATGTTGAGACAGATGAATTTAGTGCCTAATTGTATCTTACCAAAGTACAGTCCTTAGGAAAAGAAATAAACTTATTTAAATCTGGTCTCAAAACTTTCAAAGAAATGCTGGCAATTACTTGCTATACAGTGCTCTGGATTTTGTACCACTCAGTGCTGGCCCATGTAAGGTCTTATCCTTCACTGTCTAGAAAGGCCTAGGGAGGCAGAGAGCTAACTCAGTCCCAGTCCACCCTCCTTAACATCAGGCACCAAAACCAATAGCAGTTGGGATATTGAAAATGGAAAGTGCCAGAATCTGTTTTATAACTTTCTAAAAATTCTGCCTGGAGGTTGCACTATGAGTTGTTAAGTTTTAAAATATTTCCCCTGTGTCTATGTTTTCTGTCTTTTGATAGAACTTCCTACCTGGAAGTTTGTGGCATCTTCTCTTGAGACAGGAGTCAGCCAATCTGGAATGCGATGGAAAATGGAGATTCTTGTATCTTCTAATCTTGGCCCTCCCTCTGTGCTGCATTCTGGTTAGTCTTAATTCTGAGCTCCTACGACTTTGAAAGCGTTAGATGATATGATGGTTACCCTGCTGAATATTACATGTATAGTGCACTAAAGGGCCTGCAGCCGTGGCCCTGTGGCATGCGATCCCATCAGATCTAGGAAGTTAAGCAGGGTCGGGCCTGGTTAGTACTTGGATGGGAGACTACCTGGCAACACCAGGTGCTGTAGGCTTAGGAGATGGACCTGGCAACCTACTCCCAAAAATCAGTCTGCCATTGAAAACCGTATGAAGCACCTGTTGTACGCAGGGTTGCTATGAGTCGGATACCAACTCGATGGCACCTAACAACAACAACAACAACAACAAGTGCACTCAAAGAACTCAGTCTGGTCAGGGAGATAGATTTATATACAGTAAGAACTAAATAAAAAGCAAGAGCAGAAAGTCTCAAGACAAGTGATGTTTGTACAGTGAGAGGTAGCATGAAGTAATGAAAGAGCAGTGAATTTAAAATTAGAATTTCTGACTCAGATTCAAAGGCTCAGTTTATGTCTACTCATCTCCTCCCCACCCCCCAAGAAAGAATAATATCTTGACCCTGCCTAGCTCTTAAGTTCCAGTAAGATTTGAGAAACTTTGGAAAACACAAATTAGAATAAAAACATAGGTAGAAAGTGATACTGTCCCATCTTACAGATGAGGAAACAGATATGGAGAGATGGCAAATCTTGAAGAAAAATCCCCATGTTTGTGATCAAACAGCCATTTGTTTTTCAGGCACAAAATTAGCATGACCTTCTTCCCCTTTCTCTCTCCTTCATAGACCTTGTGTGGTATAAGACAGTTGAGTGACTGGTATGCTGTTGGCCCTATGTAATTGTATTTTGGCAAAGTATTAGGAAGATTAAGGATCCATATTTCTTTCTTTTCTTTTGTTTTCTTTTCTTTTCTTTTTTGGAGATAGTATATCACTATGCAGCCCAGGCTGGCGCTGAATTCATGATCTACCTGCCTCAGCCTCCCAAGTACTGGGATTATAGGTGTGTGCCACCATGCCCAGCCTGGGATCCACATTTCATCCTCACGATATTGATTATAAGAATATACCATCTTTACTGTCATCTTATTTGTTGGGGCTGATAAAGGTTTAACATAGCATGATCTAATAAAAATATAATACAAATTACACATGTGAAATTTTAAGTTTTCTAGTAGCTAAAGTAAAAAAGAGGGAAAAATGGGTGAAATTAATAATATGTTTTATTTAACACATTATGTTCAAATAGTCTCACTTTAACATATAACCAGGATAAAGCTTTTATTTTCTTTTAAGACAGGGTTTTACTCTGTAGACCAGGCTGGCCTCTAACTCATGATCCTCTTGCCTCAGCCTCCTGAGAGCTGGGATTATAGGCATGTGCCAGGACACCCAGCTAAAACAAAATTTTAATGAACTATTTTACATTATTTTTTTTTACACTAAATCTTCGGGACTGGGTATGTGTTTCCCCTCACAGCACATCTCATTTGTACTAGCTGCTTTTCAGGTGCTAAGTAGCCAGTGTGGCTGAGGCCTAGGCTACTCTATTGGAAAACACGATCTTCCACAAACTTCATTTTTCCCACCAGTCCAGTTCTGGCTATCTAACCTTCATTTCTGTCCTCATTATTTTCCTTTAATGAGTATCCCTATTTTCCCTTCTTAGGCCACAGAGAAGCAATTTTCTTTTCTTCATAAGGACCAGGCATCCTTCTTTGGTCAAGTTAAATACACACACACACACACACACACACACACTCTCTCTCTCTCTCTCTCTCTCTCTCTCTCTCTCTCTCTCTCTCTCTCTCTCTCTCTCCTAGCTATTATTCAAAATAAGATTCCTGCTCCCTTTCCTTCTTTGTGAACATTCAGCTCTTTTGAACTGAGCTTCTCATCTTTATTTATGGGTCTGTCTCTTCCACTAAATTTTATGCTCCTTGAGGACAAGGATAGTGTTTTATTTATTTCTGCTGTCCAAGCAACCTAATACAGTTTGTGGTCCCTAGGAGAAATTTGATCAACTTTTAATAGTTGAACAAAGAAATAAACAATTCTGGGATACCTCACCAGCACTTCCCTCTAGCATACATAGTCATTGTTTTTCTTTTCCTCTCACAACTAATTTTTGCTACAGTGCTGTGATGCAGCACATCCAGACAACTTTTATTATTTGTGGTCTTAATTATTTGCAGGAAAACACAGCCAGAATTTTAGGCCTATTTCGTAGTTCTTTCCAGAAGCCCTTTCTTCAGTCACTTTTCGGCTTGTCTGGTTTTATTTACCTATGCCAGAAAAGCCTTTGGGGTCTGTTTGGAGACTTGGCTGCTCAATTGCCTACTTTGTGACTTCTGATATATTTTTTTAGGTGCATTTCTTCTCTTTTTCCCTCATACTTACTTGCCTTTGCTCTCTCTATCTGGATCTGCCCTTTACCCTGAGTTTCCTATGCAGTCAGCTTGATTTACCTCAAGGTGGGAGCTCCCTAATAGCAACTTATTATGAAACTACAAAATCAGACTACTGAAGTTAGAAAGTATCTTGGAGATTCAAGCCCCCGAGTCTGAGGTAAAAATGGAGCTACTTTGGTTGAAATGGGGTTGAGGCTTCACTCTGGGGCTCCAGAGAACATGTTGGAGAACTAATCGTTAACTCCTCTCCAACACAGATGCCCTGGAAAAGTGAAGCAACATGCCTCATACACTCAGCAAACTAGTGACAGGATCTGGACTGGAACCCTGGTTTCCTTTCCAGGTCAATGCTCTTTTAACCACAGTTTACTATTTGGAGTCTCATTTCCCAAGGGGAGGAAACATAACAATGAGTCTTATTGTACTCCTCTTGATGAAATCTGACAGGGTCCACCTCTCCTTCCCCCTTAGAAAATCAGGTTGGCCCCTCTTGTTATTGTTTTTGTCTGGGACCCAGCCTGGGGCTTGCCTTAGCCTTTATTCTGTTCCCAGTTTTTGTGGTGCCAAGAAGGATTGGGAGAGAGCGGATTCAGGCAGGTCATGGTGGCACAGATGTTTCCTGTCCCTTGGCCAGTCTGGCTGTGTCTTTCAGAGCAACTGAATGCCATGACCAGGTGTGTTTTTCAGAGCCTTCCAAGCCCTTGGAGGTGGTAGGTGTTTATAACCGCAATTTCCTCATTAGCTTCTGTTTTTCACAGACCTCTAGCCACTACCTGAGGGAAAGACATGGCAGCCTCTTTCCTGGGAGCCATCCATCATTCACAGCTCTCTGTGGTCTGGCTACGACCTACCTCTGTACTCTTTTTTTTCCCCTGTTGTCTCCTTCACGTATCCTCTATTTTCTCCCAGGGCACTATGTTCTCTCCCCTTTCCTCCTCATCTTCACCTATTAAAATCTCACTCATCTTTCCAAATCAAGCTTATATGCCCCCTTCTTCAAGAAGTCTTTCTCAATTTCCAACCTTGTGCAATCTCGCTCTGTTGTAGTATCATAACTTTGTAGCCTCATCTTCCATTGTTCCCTGTCTCATATTTTATGTACAGAAATTTTATAGATGCCATGTTGTTTCTCACTTCCAAGCCTTTGCTTATGCTGTCTGTTTGCCAGATTGCTTGCTCTAACCTTTTACTTTACTTTTGTCTGGCTAAGTCCTGTTTAAATTTAGGATGGGTTCAGGTATCACTTCTTCTAGGGGATCTTCCCTGAGCCCTCCATGCTGGGTTAGGTTCTTTTCATAATACCACACACTTATGTCTTTCCACTTTCACATTATATTTTATCTGTTAGTATCTGAGTCCCACACTATTCAATATTCCTAGAGAAATAACCTATGACTTGTTTTTCTGTTGCAAGTATCCAGCAGAATCTCACTCACAGTTGGTGCTTAATTATGTCATTATGGAATGAGTGAATAAATAATTTATACTTCTATGTTTTGAGTTATATTCTTCATCTTTTTGTAATTGTCTACCATTAGATTATAAGCTCTGTGAGGACAGGATTGCATCTTACTGTCTTTTTGTTCCCTATAAGGGCTTATTCTTGGTAAGTATATCAGTCAGGTTCTCCAGAGTCACAGAAACAATACAATAGATGTTGTTAGATGTTGTCAAGTTGGTGTCCAACTCATAGCAACCCTATGTACAACAGACAAAATATGTTTCATGCTTCTCTACTATTCATAGGGTTTTCAATTTCTGATGGTTTTTTGGGAGTGGGTTGCCAGGTCTTTCTCCCAAGCCTATAGCACCTGGTATTCCCAGGCAGTCTCCCATCCAAGTACTAACCAGGCCCGACCCTGCTTAGCTTCCCAGATCTGACAGGATGGGAAGCCACAGTGGTATGGCTGTAGATAGATGCAGATTTATTTTGAGGAATTGTCTCACTTGGTTGTGGGGGCTGGCAAGTCCAAAATCTATAAGGAAGACTGCAGGCTAGAAACTGTGGCACAAGGGGTGGTATGCAGACATAGGCTTAAAATCTACATGGTAGGCCAGCAGGCTGGGAACTCAGGCAAGATTTCCATGTTACAGATTTGAGGCAGAATTCTCCTTTCTCTGGAAAAAACCTCAGTTTTTTCTCTTAAGGCCTTCAACTCATTAGGTGAGCCTCATATATATTTCTCAGGCCTCTTTTACTTAAAGTCAACTGTAGATGTTAGTCATATCTATGAAATACCTTCATACCAATATCTAGACTAGTGTTTGACCAAACATCTGAGCATCATAGCCTAGCCAAATTGACACATTAAATTTAATCATCACAGTAGGTAACCAATAAATGCTTGTTGAATTGAACTGAAGGATGCTTTTAAGCTTCTTATCTGCAGCTTGGAAAAAGAGAACAATCTTCTGTTTTCAGCAATAATTTGAACTCAGTAACCTGAAAATCCTCTATTACTAAACTCCTAACAACTCTGAATAAAAAAGTAATGTTCTTTGAAATCATAACTGAGCCTACAAGAAAGTGAGGGAATCTTCAGAGGCTGAAAATGAAGACAGACTGAGTAGTAAGCCTAGTAGAGGATATTATACCAGACCTCTTGGGATATCTGTCTTGGTAACCTCAGGGCTTGGATTTTAATAGCTACACAGGACACAAGAGAGGATGGCTTGAGTCTTCATAAGACAGGGGTCTTGCAAACTAGATCTCTTATAAAAATGAGACCCATAAGTGAAGGAGAGACCTTCACTAAAATGGTGAATAGAAAAATTACACATGTACACAAGAAAGTTATCTATCTCAGCTTATTCTCTGGGTGGAAAACATTCTCTCTTTGAGAATTCATAGACACAAGTCTATCTTCACTTGGGTTTGGAGTTTGGATTTATACTACCTGCATGATCTGAGTTCCTCCTACAAGTTGATTAGTTAACTTAAAAAGTATCCACTTGTCATTATGTTTATCAAAATATTTCTTTTTTAATTTAATTTTTTGCTTTTTTTCCTGTAAAATGTTTAGGGAGATGGAAGTGTAAACAGTCCTGATTTGATAATTGCATAATGAATATGAACTGAATTATCACTCTATATCTTGTCAATACATATAATTAAAATACTAGTAAAAAAGTATGCTCAGCCACTGATAATTTGGGACGCTTAGCAAAGGAAAGCGCACATCTTCTTAAGATTATAAGAGATCTACAATGGGGGTGTAGTTTGGTGGTGGAGCATGTTGCTTAGTATGCACGAAGCCCTGGGTTCATTCTCTAGCACACACCATAAAGACATAAAACAAGATAATAAAAGAAAAAAAAGTATAAAATGATAACATCTATAGTATAAAGTTAGTATACTTTAAGTTGTTAAGAACAAGAAAGAATTAAAAACTTGAGGAACAAAATACCATGAACAACATAAAGCAGCCATAACAAATCAAATGTTGAAAATAAAAAATGTAGTCATTGAAATTTTTTAAACTAATGGCTGTTTAAACAGGAGTTTACCTTTTTTGGTGTTGTCTACCTCCTCCCCAGTGCTGGAGATCAAACCCAGGGTCTTATGAGTGCTAGACAAGCACTATACCACTGAACTACATCTCCTGGCCTCAAAATAGGAGTTTCAACACTAGTGAAGACACAATTGGGGAACAAGAAAGTGAAGCTGAAATTACCCATGATGCCTCTCAAAGAAACAAAGAGAATATGAAACTAAGGTTAAGAGACATGGAAGATAAAATGAGAAGATTCAATGTATGTCCAGTAATAGTTGTAGAAGAAAGGAATAGGGAGAATGAAAAGAGGAAATATTCAGGAATAATGGCTGAAGTTTTCCAAAGTTGATGAAAGATACTAAGAAGCATTATCAAGTTCCAAGGATAGAATAAAACCACATTTAGACATAGCATAGTGAAACTGCAGAATATCAAAAACAAAAAGTTGGTCTTAATACCTTCCAAAGATAACAGAACTACCTGACAAGGAATCACAATCAGACTGAGAAGTAAGGGTAATGTGTTATACAAAGGAATAATGACCTCAAAAGTAGAAAGGGGGGAAAAAAAACGAGTTCAGAATTTCCAGTTCACTGAGCCTTCATTTGCCTGCAGCCAAGGCCCTCTGGTATCCCATCTTCTCAGATCTCAGAAGCTAAGCAGGGTCAGGCCTAGTTAGTACTTGAATGGGAGACCACCTGGGAACACCAGATACTGTAGGCTTGGGAGGAGGACCTGGCAACCCACTCCCAAAAATCAATCTGCCATTGAAAACCCTATGAATAACAGAGAAGCACTGACAATAGTGTTTCGCCTGTTGCACATAGGGTCACTATGAGTTGGGTACCGATTCGATGGCACTTAACAACAATAAGCCGTCATTTAAGAATGAGGATAAAATGGAGACAATTTTAGATAGGTTAGGATGTCAGGATTATACTTCATAGACCATTTCTAAAAGGAGTTCACAAAAAATGAATATTCTTGAGGAAGCAGGTAGTAAATCCAAAAGGAAGTAATGATGTGAGAAAAGAAAGTTAGCAAAGAAATTCACAAATTCAAGTAGATCTAAAACAAAACAGAAACAAAAACTGTTGACTATGCAAAGTAAAAAAATGAGGACTAATTCAGAATATAAAAACAAAGTGAAATTGAAATGTTGAGCAATAATAATATGTGACAGAGGAGAAGAATAAGGAGAGAAGGGAAGTGATCAACCTTAAAATACTCTAAAATTAGGCAAACAGAACTAATGATTAAATTTATACCTATGTAAGCAAAATGTGCATATTTTAAAACAAAAAGAATAGAAATAAAATGGTGTAATTACCAGGCAATTTAAAAGAAAAGTATTGTAAAAGGGCCTCGATATAGGAAAGATCAACCCAGCATTATTTGTCATAACAGACATTCAACATAATCTACATATCCATCATTGGGAGAATAGACAAGTTGTGATATATTTAAATCATAAAACGAAAAGAGCCAGAGTTTGTATAATACCACGAATACATGTCAAAATGTAACATTAAGTGAGAAAAGGCAAGTTGTAGGCAGACTGATATATAATAATGCCACTTATATGAAATCCCAGAACAAGCGTAACAGTACTATATGTAGTTTATGGGCACATACACAGTAGTAAAAGTATATAAATACAGAAATGACAAACATTAATTCAGAATAGTTACCCTTTCTACAAGAAATTCCAACAGTTGATATTAATACTGTGTTTGTCTTCAAAAATCTGAAAAAGGAAAGAAAAAATTAAGATTTGACAAAGTTGTGTGTTGATTAAACAGGAATTTGTTATATCATTCTTTAAATGTTTCTGCGAGCTTGGCATCTTTCTTCATTTAGACAAATACTGAACTTAAGTTTGAAGAAATGTGTATAGCTTGTTGAGGATTCTAATTAGTCTTTTGTTTTTCCACAGCAAGGCATGATATAAAATGATGGCACAAATTTAAACAGATTCTGCTGAGTCTGATTAAAATTTAAAACTGAAAAAAGAAATAAATAGACTTGCATTTCTCCAAGGTCATGTTTTTCCAAAGTAATAGTTTGCTAAGAGAAAGCTACACTGAATAAAACCTCAAACTTGTGCAACTTCTAATACTTGCTGCCTTACTCAGGTTTATTCTGACCACCTAGAAGAATTTCATTAAGTTCTAGTTTTCATTGCATGTTCTAAAAACAACAGGAGCATTTGCAAAGAGGAGACTTTAAGCTTAGACTGGAAATGTTCTCATAGGAGGAATGTTTGTGAGAAGGGGGCAATATAGCCTAAAGAAGTAAACTCTCAAAGGGGAAGAGATAGATAAGAAAGAAGCAGGCTGAATTTACATGAGCAGATCCAGAACCAACAGCAAGTTTCATGCTGGCAAAGGTCAGCTCAGTTTAAAAATCAGCTGTCTGAAAATGAAAACAAGAACAAAACCCTGTTACACACCAGCTCCCCAATATGTGTTATACAATACAGTGGCTGATAATACCATAAGTGTTATACTTCCTGCCTCAACCTCCCAAGTCACTGGGATTACAGACACATAACCACTGTGCTGGTGGCTCCATTATTAATTTTATTGTAGCTAATATAATTCTCACTCATGGCTCTGTCATCTTGTCATGCTGTGGGGGGCTTGTGTTTACTGTGATGCAATAAGCACAAAGAATTTTAGAGATTTACTTATGTAAGATGTGATAAGGTATTTTTAAGTATATATGCCTCAGTTATAAAGAAACTGAAAAGTTTAATTTCAAGAGTTAGAGAGTTATTTGTAGGCCCACTAAAGAAAAGTTCTTAAAGATTTTTCACTGGAAGCCGGGAGCGGTGGTGCACACCTGTAATCCCAGTGGCTCGGGAGGTGGAGGCAAGAGGATCGCAAATTCAAGACTAGAGGCGTGACTTAGTGAGACCCTGTCTCAAAAAGTAAAAAAATGGGCTGGGGGTGCAGCTAAGTGGTCCAGCACTTGCAGAGCATGCAAGCGTGAGGCCCTGGGTTCAACCCCCAGTACTGAAAAAAGAAAAAATTCACTTGGAAGCTACTATGGAGAAAAATAAGGATTAACATTTATAAAGGTTGACTATTAGTGAGAAAGGTTTCAAACTGTACCTAAAGTTGATGGCTGTCTTAACTATCCTGCATGCATATCCATTTTAAAAACTATATTTTACCTCAAAAGTCATTTTCCTTGGAAATATGTTTTTAAATAGTAATAGGAATTTCTATGATCAACTATTTTGTTACAAAATTTTATTTAATCTAAAACAGTAAGCAAAATAGAAAGTGTGTATGAAGTGAATAATTAGAAATTTAGTAGTAAATTCTGAGATTTTATAATGGATTTTGTTGTTAGGTGCTGTTGAGCCAGATCTGGTTCATAACAACCCTGCATACAACAGATGAAACACTCCAACACTGTGCCATGCCTGGCACTGTATCAGTGCTTCTCTGCTATTCATAGAGTTTTCAATGGCTGATTGTTTTTTGGGGAGTGAGCTGCCAGGTCCTTCTCCCAAGCCTACAGCACCTGGTGTCCCCAGGAGGTCTCCCATTTAAGAACTAACCAGGCCTAACCCCACTTAGCTTTTGACATCTGACAGGATTGGATGTCAAGGTGGTATGGCTGCAGGCTTTTTTTTTTTTTTTTTAATGGATAGTCTTTAAAAACTCTTTTTGAATAATGCCATATTTTAGAAGTGGCATAAAGTGGTTAATATGTTCTTCTCCAGAGTCAATTTGTCTAATTGCAAATCCTGAATCTACCACTCAGTAGTTGTATGACTTCAAACAAGTTACTTAATTTGATTAATTGAGTAAGGTGTATAAAGTGCTCTGTACAGTAACTAGTGCTAAGTACTTAATAAATTTTACCCACTATTATTTTTTGTGGTACTAGGAGATTGAACGCACAGTCTCACACATACTTTGCAAGTGCTGTACGACTGAGCTACATTACCAGCCCATATTTTACTCTTTTATTTTGAGACAGTGTCTTGCTAAATTACACAGGCTGCCTCTGATCTCGAACTTGGGATCCTCCTGCCTCAACCTTACAAGTCACTGGGATTACAGGCACATCCCACTGTGCCTGGTGGCTCCATTATTAATTTTATTGTAGCTAATATAATTCTCCCTCACAGGTCTGTCACCTTGTCATGCTGTGGGGGCTTGTGTTTGCTGTGATGCTGAAAGCTATTCCACTAGTATTTCAGGTACCAACAGGGCCACCCATGGTAGACAGATTTCAGCTGAGCTTCCAGACTAAGACAGACTAGGGAGAAGGACCCAGAAACCCACTCCAAAAACAATCAGCCACTGAAAATGCTATGAATACCAGAGAAGCACTGTCAAATATAGTGCCAAAAAAAAAAAAAAAATGAGCCCCCCAGGCAAGAAGGCATTCAAGAAACAACTGGGGAAGAGTTGCCTCCTCAAAATAGAGTCGACCTTAAATGATGGGATTGGAGTAAAGCCCCTGGGACCTCCCTGTACTGATGTGGCATGACTCAAAAGGAGAAGAAATATAGTGTCTGCAACAATGGTCTCTAACATAAAAGGATCATATGCAAGGTACAATGTAGGATAGTGTTTCCTTCTGTTATACTTAGTTTCTATAAATTGGATCTGACTCAACGCCATCTAACAACAACAACAATGTAATTCTGGTGCTTATACTCTGGATAAATAATCTACTGTACTTCTGTTAACATTAATTCATTTTTTTTCTTCTTTGTGTTAGAGCTAGATAAGGCCTTTTCTTTCTCTATCCCCTACCCAGTGCGCTACATACAGTTTGGCAAATAATGGGCGCCTAGTCTAATGAATTGTTGTCAAATTAGTTAATGAATGGGAATTATAATATTTTAAAGATTTATGAAATATATTTCATTTCAACAGGTCTGAATAATAGTTTTTCAAAGGAATATATTCCAACATAAGGGAAAAATGGACTAGGTTATCAAGCTAATAAGTTTGGGTTGGTTTTTAAAGTACTCTTTAGGGCTTGTTGAATATAAGGAGTATTTCAGTGGATCATTAGAGGCAGCTACAAGGATGGACAGATTCACAGAAACCCAGAACAGCCTCATGTATCTTTGTACTTCTTGATAAGGTATGAGCTACCCATCCTAGCTTAAAGTTGGTGTGATAAAAAGATGTTTGGATTGAGAAAACATCTGTATTTCCATAGGGACCCCACTACATGATCTTGGGTCACTTTTTCTTTTTAAGCCAGTTTCTCCACCTATAAAATGAGAGAATAGCATCTAAGGTACATTTCTCTATTAAGAACCTGTGTGGTTCCATTTGGCTAAACTCAGGTACATCTGGGAACCTGTGGCATGAATATTCTGGAACAGTACCAGTTTTCCTTCTAGCCTGCCAAAATCACTTGTGAGTGCCTATTCTGATGAGTAACAGCTTCCCCTGCATTGGCTCCAGGTGGAAAATTGTGGAATAGAATGTGCCACCTGGGTTTGGATTTGGAAATCCAAAGTGTTACTGTCTTAAGATATGAAGATGTTTCTGCTGAGCCATGGTGGTGAGTAGGCTGATAATACCAGTCATGGCAGTTTGCACTTAGACCAGAAAAGGAGAATCAAGTCTCCTTGTCTAATGAGAGCAGCATGTGGGGAGGGTTCATTTATTTCCTTGCAGCGTTTTGTTCTGTGAATGATGCACTGGTGATGAAGTATCACAAACAGAATAAATGCATCAGTAAAGTGATAAAACTAAGTAAACTTCATTATATTTCTGTAAGTCTGCAGCCATACCACCCTGGCATCCAATCCTGTGGGATCTCGGAAGCTGAAGCAGCATCAGCCTGGTTAGTCCTTGGATGGGAGACCACCTAGGAACACCAAGTGCTGCAGGCTAGGGAGAAGGATCTGGCAGCCCACTCCCAAAACAATCTGCCATGAAAGCCCTATGAATAGCAGAGAAGCACTGACAGTAGTGCCGGGCATGGAACAGTGTTGGGGAGTGTTTCATGTGTTGTACATATGGTTGCTATGAGTGGGACCCGACTTAATGGCACCTAACAGTGATACTTTTGTAATGCTTATTTGTTTCTATTCTTTTTGTGTGTGTGTGTGGTACTGGGGGGTTGAACCCAGGGCCTCGCACTTGCATGAACTGCACCTTCAGCCCTTTTTTTTTTTTTTTTTTTACTTTTTTGAGACAGGGTTTCACTAAGTTACGCACACAACCTCTGGTCTCAAACTTGCAATCCTCCTGCCTCCGCCTCCTAAGCCTCTGGGATTACAGGTGTGAGTCACTGCACCCAGCTCCATTTGTTTCCATTCTTTATTATACTTGATCTCAGAAGCACTCTAGTGGAAATCAGGTCCTCATTTTCTACATCCTATTATGTCATTTGGCCTGTAGCCATACCACTGTGGCATCAGATCCCATCAGATCCTGGAAGCTAAGTAGAGTCGGACCTGGTTAGTACCTGAATGGGAGAACGCCTGGGAACACCAGGTGCCGTAGGCTTGGGAGAAAGACCAAACAACCCACTCCCCCCCCCAAAAAAAATCAGCCATTGAAAACCCTATGAATAGCAAAGATGCATGGCAATAGTGTTTGGTCTGTTGTACATAGTGTTGCTATGAGTCAGACACCTAATAACAACAAAAATTATGTCATTTAGGTATCTCAGTTGAATTCTAGTCTTTAATTTATGGGAGAAGTGCCTTTCTTGCTCCAGGGAGGCAGCCCTGTGGGGTGGAAAGGGATATGATCTGTCTCTTTTGTTATATCTTATTGTTTGTGTGTGTGTGTGTGTGTGTGTGTGTGTGTGTGTGTGTGTGTGTTTGGGATCAAACCAGAGCCTAGCACATGCTAGGCAAGCACTGTACTGCTAAGCTGCATCCTCATACTTTTGCAGTTTTGGTTTTTGATACAGGATTTTGGTGTTTAGCTCAGGCTGGCCTTTAACTTGCTATGCATCCCAGATGGCCTTGCTTGCTATCCTCCTGCCTCTGTCTCCCAACTGCTGGGATTATAGGCGTGCCCACCACACCAGGGTCTGTTGTAAGATTTTGAACTAGTCAAATATTTCTTCCCCTTAAGTCTGTTCCTTATAAGTAAAATAAGGCCTGTAAGCAACATTTTCTCTCTGTGAAAGATAAGATAGTTGTTAGATTTTTGTTGTTAGTTTTTCATATTATGATGAGAATAAAATGTATATGCACTTCAATGATGGGTATGTTGACTTGTGTCTAAAATAGTATGTTAAGGGGTAGGGATGTACATCAATGGTAGAACACTTGCTTAGCATGCACAAGACTCCAGGTTCAATCCCCAGCACCCCTTCGCCCCCCAAAAAAAGTACATAAGGATGGAGGATGGCCCAGTCACACATTAGAATAAGTGATATTTTAGTCCGTGTTTAAGCTGGGAATGGGATAAAGTGGCTACCACAACAGTGAGGTTCCTGCTTTAGCAGTATTTTGTTATATCTGTGTGAATGTGTGTATGAGTGTGTTGGAGTGTGTGACACACATCCTCTTGCATAGTCTTAAACAATTGTATTCTTATAAACCTTATTCTCTCACATACTGTTTCGCACACTCATACACTCTTGCACAGTCCTGCACACTCTTGCTATCTCACACACTTGCACATTCTTATATTCTCTCAGTCTTGTACACTCTTGCACATTCTCACACTCTCCCACACTCTCAGTTCTACACACTCACAGTCTTACTCTTACGTGCTTGAAATCTTACAGTTGTACTCCCTTGCAGTCTCGTATACTCTTTTACTCTTGCACATTCTCACAAGTCTTGCACACTTGCGCATTCATACACTGTCATGAAGACCTACTCATACACTCCTACTCTCACACAGGCTTACTCTTGCAATCTCACACTCTCTTACACTCTTGCCATCTTGCACACTCATTCATAATCTTGTAGTTTTGCACTCAGTCTCACATACCCTTCCACACTCACATACAGCCTTACCCAGTCTCATATTCATGCAGTCTTATTCTTACACACTCAGCACTCGAGCACACTAATAGTTTTACACATGTGCACACCCACATGCTCCTACACTCTTACCTGATGCCACATACTCAGTCTTACACACTCACCGAAACACACAGTCCTATACACACTTACCCACTATTGATGAGTAAACTACTTACTTCAGAGGAAAACATGAGTATGTAAGAGTGTGTGACTGAGATTTGCATGCTCAGTCATATACTCAAATATGTTTTCACATGCTCGCACAAAACATGCTCTCACATGCTCAAACATGTCATATACTCAAATATTCTCACACACTCTCACATTCAAACACATATGCTCAAACACTCACACACTCATAGTCTTGCACATTCACAAGCTCACATGCTCACACATGCTCTCATATGCTCAAACACCCTTGCATGCGCTCATGCTCACCTGCCCACTCTCACATACTCAAACATGCCCTCACCTATGGAACTACACACTCACACAATCTCACACACTCATATTCACATGCTGTCACATGCCCGCTCACTCTTAGACACTCTCACACTCAAACACACTCATACTCTAACACACATACTTACTCAACACACATACTTACTCAAGCACAAACACACCCAAACACCCTTGTACACTCAAGTACACTCACATGCACAGTCACACTCAAACACACAATTGTACACACTCAGCCACTCACACACTCAAGCATATACATACTCTCACATGTGCATTCTCACACGCTGACCACATGATCAGTCATGCTCATACACACTAACTCATATACTCTCATCCTCACATACTCAAGCACACTCACATGCATACTCATATATTCAAGTATAGTCATTCAGTCAGACTTACACTGAAGCACATTCAAACATATTCACACACTCAAACGTGCTCTCAAACATACAGTTAATTACACACGCTCAGATACTCACATTCACTCACGTACACTCACACGCTCAGTCATGCACAAACTCTCACAATGCTCTCCCACACACACTCAAACACATTTTCACTTGTTCAAACACTCTCACACACTCTCAACATGTGTGAGTTTGTGTGAGAGTGAGTTTGTCAATGTGTGTGAGTGTACGTGATTGAGTGTGAGTGTGTGTGTGTGAGCATGTTTATGGGGGAAGAGGAGGGATAAGAGGTGAGGGAAGGAAGGAATTGGCTCACACATTTATGGAGACTGAGAAGTCCCAAGATTTACATTCAGCAAATTAGAGATCCAGGTGAGCCAATGGTCCAAGTTTCTTAAGGCAAAAGAAGAGCAGTGTCCCAGCTTGACCATAGTCAAGCAGAGAGACCCAATTCCCCCTTACTCCTCATTTTTGTCCTCTCTGGAGCTTTAATGCATTAGATGATGCCAAGAACGTTGGAGAGGACAGTCTACTTAGCCTGCTGATTCAAATGTTAATCTTATCCAGAAAAAACCCTCTCACACACCAAGAAATAATGTTTAACCAAATATCTGGACATCCCACAGCCTACTCAAGTTGACACATAAAATTAACCTTCATAGGTGTATATCATATAAGAATGAGTTGTTGGACAGAAGGAAGAAAGTAAAAGGTGTTCAGGAAGTGCATCCCTTCGGGAGGTTTCTGATACAGTGGAGGAGGATATACATACACATGGAAAACTAGCTGATGGTACTAGGCCATGTCTCCTTAAAATGACAAATCAGTGGGTTTCAGACTAAGCTTCCAAAAGAAAAAGAAGTTACCGCAGGAGAGGATGACAAGAGAGGTTTCCTAAGGCAGGCAGAACTTGTTTGGGACTTTGAGAATGATAGAAGGGGACCAAGGCCCAGGGTGGTAGCTGGGAAACTGAATGGTAGACAGAATATGCAGGGAGCTCCTGCATATGCTTGGGCGAGTTGTTCACTGAACAAGGACATGTGATGGAGGGGACAAGTTGAGGCTGGAATGCAGTGTCACATTTCTGCTCACCAAGCTGAGTACCCCAGTGGAGGAGTGTGTCCAATGGAGGGACTCAGAGAAAAGGATGCCTATTTCTAATTCACACAGAAATTCTGCAGTGGAATAAGCTTGAAATAGAAGGGTGGGGACAAATCTTGGAAACATTTCTTGTATCTAAACTGCTGCAAAAGGGTGGAGACATATAGCTTTGGTGGTAGTGGTAGTGATTTTTGGTATGGTTTGTGACTTTCTACTGGAGGCAAACCTGGAGCTTTCTCAATGTTAATAGCCCTACTCATCTTACAAAAAATACATCCATATCCTGTGAAAATTATATTTGCCTGATCTTTCTCCAAAGCAAACTTTATAACTGATCCATTTTGCTCTAATAACAAATCAGCCTGATTTAATTTTATAAGCCAGTCATGGAAAGAGAATCTGTCCCATGACTCCAGAGCCTTCTGTTCTGTAGCTCCACTATAATTACAGACAGATGCATCTAATCTTCCCATCATGTGTCCTCCTGAGTTACAAAGTTCTTTTTTTAATGTATTTGATAATCTTGTTATCTTGTGATACTGCATCATTTAATTATTCCCCAAAATAGATGTCTTCAGAAACTCTGCTCAGAAAAAGTGATTTGCTGTTCCCAACTGAAGCCACATCTGGGGTGTTTACTCAGAAATTAGTTATTTTCAGAGCTTTGGGACTATTGTTTTCCTGAGGGGGTCTCATCTGCCACCTCAGGCTGATGAAGCCCTCTGGGAGATTACTTGAGGGAATGTCATAAACTCCAAAAAGGGACTAACTCAATATCCTCAGCAGTCTTTAAGCCCACTACTCTGTATCAGGTTGAGCCTGGTTGCTCTCTTTGATATTAACCACCAGATATCTAGCTGTGTTCAATTCAATAACCTGCAAACATTTCCTGAGCATCTACTTTATGTCATACGGTAGGATAGGCTTTGTTGTTGTTGCTAGTTGCTGCACAGTTGGGTCATAGAGACCCTATGTACAACAGAACAAAGCACTACCATAAACTATGCCATGCACACAGTCTTTTTATTTTTGAGCCCATTGTTGCATCCACTGCGTTTTTTCTCATTTTGAGTCATGCCACATCAGCAAATGGAGATCCCAGGGCTTTACTCCATTACCATCATTAAGGTTAACTCTACTTTGAGGAGGCAACTCTTCTCCAGTTGTCTTTTCAATGACTTCCAGCATGGGGGGCTCATTCTCTATTTTTGGCAGTGCTTCTCTGCTATTCATAGGGTTTTCAATGGCTAATTATTTGGGTAATGGGCTGCAGAGTCCTTCTTCCTAGTCCATCTTAATCTGGAAGCTCAGCTGAAACCCGTGCATAGCTTTCAGCAAAGCACCACAAGCTGACAGGTATGTGGGGAAGGGCAGGCACTGGGGATACAAAAATGAGTAAAGCACAGCCTCCATCTAAAGAAGTATACAGTCTCTAAACATGATCGTCAAAAGAGCTGGAATGTGATTTTACTAGCTCTAATATCTACTAATTACTACCTTTAAGCAAGTGGGTTAATTCATTGGAGACTCATTTTCCTATGCAATCAGTGACATTGAAGTGATGTTCCTCAAAGAGGCATGACATATTGTGAGGATGAATTTCAGTTACCTGAGATGAGACTGTATATAGTCATTCAAGCATTCTCTTTCCCTCTTTCTTCACACCTGTGCATCACCTTTGTTGTTAGGTGCCCTCAAGTCAGTGTCTGACTCATAGTGACCCTCATAAGGTTTTCAGTGGCTGACTGTTTCAGGATTGCCTTGGGAGTGGATTGTCAGGCCCTTCTCCTAGTGCGTCACCTTTAGGTGTTTGTATTTACAGACTGAGGAAGACTTATTTTAGCTTTCCTAAAGTCATAGCTGGGCTGGAATTTAGCTCAGTTGGTAAAGCACCACTCTGCAGTTTCTGAGGTTCTGGGTTCTATTCCAAGCACCACAAAAATGGGAGAAAGAAGAATGGGGCAATCCACTCCTGAGGCAATCCCCAAATAGCCATTGAAAACAGCCATAGCTTATGAGGGTCACTACAACTCGAACACGACTTGATGGCACCTAACAACAAAGTCATAGCCATTTCATTGGACTCTGTTTTTGTCTGGGGCCATTTCTACTTCATAATGCCATTTGTGTGTAGATGAGTGGACATCATACACTGTTTCACAAATACAAAAAAGAATGTACTACAGTTTGTACAAGTTGAGGTCAGAGTATGAGAAACCCTTTACGTGGGGTTTCTAATAAACTTGCTGATAACTCTTTTATTCATGTTTTACTCTTTCAGTCTTTTTGTTTTTTGCCCATGACATCTCTCAGGACTATCTTCAGGGAATCCTTTTCTGTCATTTAGTTTCCTTTACCAAGTCATAGTTGAGCATTGGTTCATAATCCTCTGATAAGATTATTGCTCCTGAATATGTTTTCTTATACTTAGTTACATTAAAATTCCTCTGCCGCTTTTCTGCCCACATCCACATCTTCGTTCAGTTTATTCCTAATCAATTTGGCATTTTAATCCCTAGAAAAGCTTAGCGCCATCTGTAAACTTGGCAGCTTCCCCATGTACTCTCTTCCAGATCATTTATGTGGATGTTGACTAACACAGAGTATAGCTTCCTATGTCTAAGCACGGCCTGAGTTGCAGAGCATTTGATTTAACAACTTACTCACAAAATTGATATCAATCACCAGTCCCAGAACAATGCATTTATCCAGAGATGTGCTAATGTCTTCCTTTTCTCTGTTTCTTATTCCTAAACCAATTATCCATAATAGAAAGTTCTTCATGTATGAAAAGAAATTTTAGCAGTTCGTGAATTAGATAACAAGTCCAAATTTGAGTTAAAAACCCCTTCACCATTGTAAAGACCTACCTGACTATTTTAGGTCTCATTTATATCTGTATTCTAGAACATCTGCAGTGGGAGTTCTGTGTCAGTCTGTCATTCCATTAAATCTTATTTTTGTCACTATCATGTCCCAGCCAGTTTTAAAGTTCCTAGGCCTAATCAATCAAGTGATTATTGAGTTGCTAGGTTGAATGCTATGTAATAACTATTGCTCTGCCAGGTACTAGTAAAATAGCAAATCCTGAAGTCTAGTACTGTACTAGCTTCCAAATGCTCTTGAGCCCTAATTCATACCCTCTGTCTCCCCCATTTGCAGTAAAGTAGTGTGTCAGATTTTGGGCACATCTGACTATATCACCTTTCTGCTTAAAATCTTTGAGAGTATTTTTGGAGATTGTTGGTAAAATTTGAATATAAACTCAGTAAAGATGTTAATAAAAATTATGTTAGTTTTTTTCAGTGAGATAATGACATTGTGCTTATTTTTAAAATGTCATTGCCTTAGACTGAGCAAATTTATGGAGACAGAAAGTAGATTCGAGGTTACTTGGGATTTAGGGGGCAGAGGAATAGTTTCTTTTGGGGATGAAAAAGTTTTGAAAATAAATGTAGTGGTTGTGCAACATTGTGAATGTACTTAATGCCACTGAATTGTGCAACTAAAGTGGTTAAAATGGCAGACTGTGTTATGTATATTTTGCCACAATAAAAAAACAAAAATAGGAAGTCATTTACCAGTTAGAGATAATTCTTAAAAATGGGCAAGAGGAAGGAGGTTTGAGATTTGCTTAAAAATACTTAAACCACAGTCCCAACAAAACCAACAAACAAAAAACCAGGAAGGTAGTAGATAGAAAAGCTTGCCAAATGGTTGGTGATTATTGAGGATAAAATTTTCCACATAAAAGTTTTTTATTTTAATCTTTTGTAGGCTAGCCAGTAAGTCCCAAATACTCAGCCTGACATTTGAGAGCCTCCAATCCCTCTGCTCAGCCAAAGTAAACTGGACCCCTGCAGTGCCCTGACCCTTGTTCAAGTCTCTGGGCCTTTACCTTCCCCTTTCAATTCTGATTCCTCCTTTGGCAGCACTTTCCCACTTACCCTTTAAAACTCAGCTCAGTCTCTGTGGAGCTTTCCTCGACTTCTCCAGTCAGGGAGAACTGCCTCCTCCTGGGGGCTCCCTTGGTTCCCTTTTCCTATGTCTACAGCCTATACTCTGTACAAGTCTTTTATTGTTCTTTCCCTCTCCTCACTAACCTGTAAGGTAGAGGAAACTTATTTTTTTCTGTCTTGAAGGTTGAGGAAACTTTCTGGGTACATCTTTCTGAGCTGTGTTAAACATTTATTGTCATTATTATTATTTTAGTTGTGTGCTTTCAATTTTTTTGTAAGGAAAATATTGAAAAGTGGGAATGTGACTGGTAATTACAAATCTTAAGACCTGAAAAGTATCTTAACAATTATCCATATGGATATCCGTGTTTTCTAGACTTTTTGTCTGCAGCCGTACCACCATGGAGTTGGGAGAGGGACCTGGCAACCCACTCCCAAAAAACAATCAGCCATTGAAAACCCTATGAATAGCAGAGAAGCACTAACAATATTGTTTCACCTGTTGTATGTAGAGTTGCTATGAGTCGGACACCCACTTGACGGCACTGAACAACAACAGTCTTTTTGTTTATTTGGAAACTGCTAATACCTTTTTATATTTCTAACATTTAAAACTGACCATTAAGTAAAATTTTGCTGAATTTACTGACAAACTGCAGTCTTTCTGTAGGTTGTGAAAAGCTGGCAGTGCAGCTTGGGATATATATGGATGTACATTTTTTAGAAGAGACAGTTAAACTTTGGGCTCAGGGTTTTGTTTTTGTTTTTGTGGCACTAGAGATTGAACCCAAGGCCTTGCACATGCTAGCCAAGCGGTGTAGCACTGAACTACACCCCCAGTTCTGAGCATGGTTTTTCAGAGCAGTAAATAAGTACCTGGAGGGACATCGCTAAGGCATTGGAGGGTTCATTGAGTGGAGAAGTTGAGAAGCCAGTGGAGCTTCTGCACAAAGTGGGCCAGTGGGTGGCAGCACGCTCTCACAAACTCACCAAAACAGGCAGGCTTGGATTTACTCTTTCAGTGTAGGATGGGAAATAGGAATCCCTTGCTATTTCTAGTTTTATTTTCAAACTTCTTGAAAGCTTAAGATGCTTGGTTGAAAGAACAAGGCCTGAGTTGGAGTCATTGAGGGCCAGAAACTAAACACTTTGTTAGGGAGAAATGTCTAGACCAGGGCTAGGAATTTCCTAGGTGCTGAATTATTTCCAAAGCTCTAAGAAAGTCTTCTGAATGTCTCCTGGAGCCTGCAAATGCTCCATTAGTGTGGCCATCCTCTAGCTTGAGGTTTGATCCTTATGCAAATTTATCATCTAGGGAGGATTTACATATTAGGCTATTTCTAGGTCCTGTAGCTCCAAGGTAGATGGACTTGAGAACAGATTTTATTGTGGGGAATACACTTTGGGACTGGCACATGCAAGGAGAGAGAAGATGGCTGGATCTACAGAAACAGACTCACTCTACTCGGTCCCGAGGATGGCCTCTTCTGGTTTGCTGTATTGATCCTGCCCAAAGTACTGCTCCTAACATCTCTAGGCAATAAGCAAGTCCAGATTGTGAATCTGCTAAGTGCATAGCTCTGTGAAGATTTGGAAATTTATAGATACAGTGATTATGATTGTACAAGCCTAAGCTCAGAGCACATAATCAAACACCGAGACATAATCAATATTTAAAGTCCAAAAGATTCTGGAAAATCCAAGATTCACATGTGGGATAGTCTGAGGATAGCAGTGGGGAAGGGTGTGTCAGATTATTAGAAAACCTACTTTGAAAGGTGGTATCAGATGATGATGCTATGAGCCAAATATCATGAGCACACAATAAATGTGATAAAAGTTCGTAAGGGGAAGAAGCCACGCTGGCTGTAGTAAGACAGTATAAATCTTTGCTTCATTTTGCTCCTGATACTTCATATTTCCATAGCATTTCACAGTTTCCGAGGCACTTTCATGTGATCTGACCTCCTTCTCTTCACAGCAACCTGCAGGCCAGATATTATTAAGTGAAGAAAAAGACATAAGGCATATAGTGCTTAATGTACAGGAAGTGTTCGCTATTATTATCAAAGTTATCATTAACCCCCAATTTTATTTTATTTTATTTTATTTTATTTTATTTTATTTGTGGGGTGAGATCTCTGTATATTTCCTAGGCTGTCCTCAAACTTTTGGACTTCTGTAATCCTCCCACCTCCACTTCCAGAGGTTGCATTACAGATGTGCACCACTGCACCTGGCTTTAACTCTGTTATTTATACATGAAGAAATTAGGGCTCAGGCAGTTATTTGCCCAAAGACACAGCTGAGAAGTGGTAGGACTAAATTCAGTCCTCTGTGGGCTAATGGTAGAACTCTTTCTCTATGATCCCACACATAAAAGAGGGAGTACTTCAACTCCCAGCTGGGCTTCCCTCAGCTGGGCCAAGAAATGGTATCAGCAGAGAAGTCTCTGAAATTGTGTTCCTCAGCCTCACAAATCGTCATTGGGAAGTGGCTGGACAATAAGGAAAATAATATCTTCCTCGAGTAACAAGAGTTAAATCTAGAAGCCTCTACTCAATTTTAGTCAGAAGGGGAGATGGTTCATTACCTGGTCCATCAAGGAAGCTGCAAGCCATTAAACTCACACAGATCCTCAGCTGCTAGGCTTGTTAAGAAAATGTTACAATAGGGGGAAATTGACAACACAGGCACCACTGATATTTTTAGTCTATGCTTCAAGGATGTACATGTTGGGTTCTGTTTCAGATTGAATACAAGGAGTTACTTTGAATTTATTTTATAAGACTGCCAGTCAGAAAGTCCATATTGAGGACCTACTCTGTTGCCATCTTGTCCAAGGGATTGTATGGGAAAACTAAAGGAGGAGAAGCACATTTCCCAAACCTTCATGCGCTGGTGAGAGTGGTATAATCTTTTTCTTGGGTGAGAAGCAGTTGGATAATTCAATAAAAACTGTAAGTGTGTCTATTCCCTCTACTGGCAATAAACATATTTTAAAAGGTTGACTCTTGTAGCACTGTTTGTAATAAATAGCAAAATAAGAATCCAGAAATCTAAATACTCACCAATAAATATTGGCTAAATTACTGAATGTCCTTCAAATGGTATTTCATGAAATTATTTTAAAAGTTCCCATTAGTATGTGCTAACAGCTTATCATTAAGATAAATTTGTAAGTGGAAAAAAATTCAAAGTTCCAAGAAAAGGTTTTGTAGCATGATACCATATACATACATACATACATATACATATACATACATACATACATACATATATATGTATATGTATGTATGTATGTATGTATGTATATGTTGTTGTTGTTGTTGTTAGGTGCTGTCGAGTCGGTATCCGACTCATAGTGACCCTCTGTACAACAGGGGAAACACTGTTGTCAGTGCTTCTCTGCTGTGCATAGGGTTTTCAATGGCAGATTGATTTTTGGGAGGGGGTTGCCAGGTCCTTCTCCCAAGCCTACAGCTTCTGGTGTTCCCAGGAGGTCTCCCATCCAGGTACTGACCAGGCCCGACCCTGCTTAGCTTCCGAGATCTGATGGGATCAGATACCACAAGGCTATGGCTGCAGGCATATATATATATATATATATATATATATATATATATATGAGACCTATGTGGCTGCAATTATATCCACACACATACACACTTGGGACAAATATGCTTGCAACTGATAATGGGGAATATGTATGATTAAGAGAGTAATGGGGAAAGAGAGCATTTACCCTTTTATGTACTTCTGAAGATCGACTGAATGGTTTAGCCATATGGTATCCATTTTTTTCCTTCTTTTAATATAAGCCTCTTGCCTAAGGTCATTCAACCAAGAAAGCACACAGCTAAAATTCACACTAAAGGCATTGCAGGACCCTAGCACACTGCCTCCTACTAGTGCTTTTTTAGTATCAGGGAGTACTTCTGTCATTTGCTAGCAAGCTACAAAAATTTTCATGAAAACACTTGGAATCAAAATGTCTAAGGGCCAGGAGCTGTGAGAAGGTGTTCATTCTCCAGAAGAGGGCTCTGTGCCCCACTTGTC
>VMDO01013532.1:0-24394 GCA_007922755.1 Pedetes capensis
TTGGATATGACTCTTAACATCTCTATCCCTCTATATTCGTACCTAAAAAGACATCTCAAATTTCTTACCTAAAAAAAGTGACATAATAACATCTGCCACTTAGAAAAACACTCTCTTAGAACAATGAGCATTTGCTGATTGTTTATCTAACAGCATTTACATCTTATCCCTTTGATAAAATTAGTAGATTTTCATTAGAATATCTAGCTCCTCTTGGTACCACTCCTAATAATGATCTCCCCACCATCCTTCTCCTCTCTCTCTCTCTCTCTCTCTCTCTCTCTCTCTCTCCCCCCAATCCCTTTCTCCTTTCTCATGTTACAAATGGTGATTTTAAAATATGAGCAGAAATTTGTTGATATTCCGCCATAGACAGTGAGACTAAGAGTATGGGCTGGACTCACTGCCTGGATTCTAACAGTGTAAAGCAGAAGTGATGGTGTGAAATTTTGCACCTAGGTCAAACATGGCACTAGGGTTTGCTCCTTGCTGTTTCTCAGGGATCATTTATTCTGGGGAAAGCCAGCTGTCATACCATGAGGACACTCAAACAGCCCCATGACAAGGAAATGAGTCTCTTGCCAACAGCCCATCAGGTAAATCACCAGGTAAGCCATGGCCAGCCCCAGTCAAACCTTCCAACAAATGCAGCTCTGGCCAGCAATGTGCCTGCAACTACATAAGAGATCTGAGCCAGAGAATCCAGATGATCTGTTTCAAATTCCTGACCCACAGAAAAAATCCGTCAGCAAATGCTTATTGTTTTCAGTTGTGTTAAATTGTGTTCAGTTTTATGGTCATTTGTTAGGTAGCAAAGGATAAATAGCTCTAAGGATGAGGTTTGAATAACTTAAAGCAGTTCTACAATTCTACACCCAACAGCCACAGTATCTGCTTGAAGAGTAGATATGTGATCTGGGCTGACTCAATTAGGAAGCACCCTGAGACTTTTGCTTAGAAGGGTGGAATTGTTACTCTCATCTCTTTCCCCAACCACAGTTAAAGTGGTGGCATATGGCTCTAACTTTGTTGTTGTTAGGTGCCATTGAGTGCTATCAGAGACATAAAGACCCTCATAGGGTTTTCAATGGCTGATTGTTTCGGGGTTGCTTTGGGAGTGCATTGTCACGTCCTTTTCCCATTTTTGTGAAGCCAGTCTAAAACCATGCAGAAGACCAGCCTTTGGAATCAAGCTAATATTGTACATGGCTGGGCAGAAAACGAGAAAGAACTGGCTCTTGATGGCACTACTGAGCCCAGGAATCAACTGCCTTTGAAGACTGCTGGCCAGTTACCTGAGTCCACAAGTCCTCTTCATGGATTAAGCCTAATGGAGTTAAGTGTTTGTTTGCTTATTTATGTATGTTCTGTTATTTGCAACTGGGATCCTAAAAGGAACACTTAGCTAAACATCTGCATGTACACTATGCCCCACCACATTTACTATACCACAAAAATAAGTATATACACACTATTGACAATTTGCTTGATATCAGAAAAGTAAGATGCCATATATGAAAGAACAGCAGGGTGAGTGTGAAATTTCATCTAATTGCTCATCTTTCCACCTTTCTTCCTAAGTAAAAAAGATATGAGAAACACTGTTCTGAGCTAGTTATTAAAATACCTTCATACAGTATGTTTATGAAGGAAAGGTTGTATAATTAAACTAGAGTTAATAAGAATTACAAGTAAGATTAAGTTAATACCCTTAATTGTATTTGAAGGTTTTAACCATGTAAAACTGCACGAATGTGAAGCAAATCCTTGATAATCCTAGAAAACGGTTACCTGCTTTGATGTATAGTTACTTTTCCGGGGTAAATTATGTTAAAAAATCTTTGATCAAAAATATTTTCTCATAAATTGAATTAGCATCCCAGGTAGCCACTGAGGGTTTATATTATATACATAAGACTTTGTGCTCATACTTCTATTTGTCCATTTGTTTTAAAAAGTAAAAGATCACAAAGGAAAAAAGATAATTGACCTGTCCAGAGTTTCTAACAGAACTAGAAATGATCTGTTACTAGACATCTCATTTTAAGATGGTGTAAAAATCACTGTCTTCCTGATCTCAGAACCTTCTCCCATGCGTACATACTGTCAGTAAATGTTCATTCATTCTTTCCCCCTAATGTTTACTCAGGGTGGATTATGCACTCCACACTGTATGGTCTGACAGAAAAAAATGTAGCATCTCCTCTTCGCTCAACACATGTGCATTTGAGATGTAAAGAAAAGACACCCACACAGATTACCACATATCTGCCCTTGGCCATACATGGTTAAGTGGCAAACATGCGAAGACACTAATAGTAAGCATTATACTGGTAAAATATAGAAAGAATATTTAAAAATAAACAGAGGCGAGATTTAAATTGGGTCTTCAGTATATGTAGGATTTTGTTGTTGTTAGGTGCCACGAAGTCATGTCCCACTCACAGCAACCCTCATGGGGTTTTCAATAGCTGATTGTTTCAACATTGCCTTGGGTGTGGATTGCCATGTCCTTCTCCCATTTTTGCAGTGGTGGGAATTGAACCCAGGACCTCAGAGACTGCAGAATGGTGCTCTACCAATTGAACTAAATCCCAGCCCAATCCAAGTGGTAGAAGCAAAGGCAAGGAAGGAAAAATTGTCAAAATATTTTCCATGGGCTCTTCATTCAAATCAGTTTGACTTAACTAGAGGATTCCCATAAGGAACATGGATGGGCTTCAGAAAGTTAGCTGAAGCCCAGTGGCAAACTGAAACAAGTAATGGAAAACGAGATTTGGAGACCAGATTTTAAGTTCTAGCTCTGCCACTTGGAATTAGAGAAACAGTTAAAGGTAGAGGAAATAACAGCAATCTTACAGGGTTGATAAGAAGTAAATGACATAAGGAACAACTGTTATATCACTATTAAGTTATTTTTTCAAATAAATAAACATTAGTTTAAAAAGTAAAGGATAATAAAAGTGACAAAGGATTTCAGATGAGGTATAAGTTTTAGAAGACTGATTACATTAATTCCCCCATCTTTGCTTAATTGAGTTTTATTCCCACACCATCTCATAATGGAGTTAAGCAGGTACAGGCTTAGTGTGAGGCATCACTTGACACATCATTTGAGCAAAGGCCTCCTCCAAAGAAGCTTTCAAGGGCACATTCTATGGATCACTCAGAACCTCACAGCTTAAAAAATATTGATGAAAATAATTATGATAGTGTGCACTGTAAGAAAAACTTTGTTATTTCTTCCATTTAATCCTTGCAATAGTATCTAAAATGAATATGTTATTTCCCTCATTTTACAGAAAAAGAAAATGAGGCTGGGAGAAGCTAAATGGTTTGCCCACTGCCCAGGAAACTTAAATGACCCCAAAGCCCACACTTAAAATCACTAAAATCATGATTAATTGCCTGATCATCTAGCTGAATTTATCAGCTTTGCTTTAGCTGATTCTTGAGTATTTTCCTTTCTCACTCTGGAGTTGATCAATAAATACATTCCAGTTACCTAAGATTTTAATTTGTTTGAAATCTACATATAAATGGGAGTTTTCTGTGGACAATACACTGAGGTTCTCCAAGGTCCTGCAACAGATAGCAATTAATTCAGAAAGGGAAGTACATATAGCAGCTATCCATGAATAAATCAGCAGGAGGCTAAAGGAAGAAACCAACTTTTATATTGCAGAATGAAGGAATCTTGCTCACTATCTCATCCGATAAGAATAACTATCTGATCTAGGCAACCACAGTTACAGAATAAGAAGCTGAGGACCAATGTGACGAAGGGATTTATCTGAGATTGCTCAGGATGTGAAAAGGGCTTCTGAAAGACAGATCAGACTTGTCTACCCCCATTGCTAAATGCCAGACCAAGGAATATCAACTTATCTATTTGACAATGAAAGTTCTTGAAAGCTTCTGAGTAGGAGATTAAAATAATAGAAACATCTGTGGAACATCTCAATTAGGTGGCCTAATGCAGGAAGAGAAAGCATGGGAGAAAACTACTGTTAAGAAAAAGTGAGATGTTTTTGCCAGCTTATTCTTTCCTAATAATTATAATGACAAGAATATAAGCAACACTTATTATACATATATGCCAAGTAATAGACACTATCCACATATATATTTTTCACAATATATATTTAATTCCTACCATAACTTTATAAGGGCCTGAGGTTTAGCTCACTTGGTAGAGTGCTGTTCCACACTCCTTGAGGACCTAGGTTCAATTTCTAGCACTGCAAAAATGGGAGAAGGATGTAGCAATCTACTCTCAAAGCAATCCCCAAACAATCAGCCATTGAAAACCCTATGAAGGTTGCTATGAGTCAGATCCAACTGGATGGTACCTAACAACAACAATAGGTTTATAAGGTAAGTACTATTTTTACTCTTATTCTGGAGAGAGGAAAGCATGTACAGATTAAGAAATATACCCTAAATCACAGTCTCAGAGGCAGGAAGATGGAAATCCAAGGCTCTGGCCCAGGTGGTTTAGCATTAAGTCTGTGCTCTCAACCACTACAATGGTCTGCTTCTTATTCATCTTACATTCTCATTCCACCAACATTTCCTGGCACTTGTTATATTTGAGGATGTAGTAAGCTTTAGGAAATAAATTAGAATACCATAAAAGGATATATGTAAAAAATTATCTTATTTTGAATTTTTGTAAAGATAAACATAAACTGAAATTTAAAAAAAATTATTCATTACAAATAATTCAGTATAAATTTAAATTTTTCACAATTAATAAGTTACAGGTAAATTGCTGCACTGCTAAATACTGTAAATTCTAACTTTGGAGTTTAGGAGTTTAAAGACAACTAAGCCCTGAAATTAAGAAGGGAGAGTGGAAGATACTAACTTTCTTAAATAGCAACAGAAGGAGGGATTCTAACTGAAATATACAGACTTCTTGGTAGAAAAGACAAAGACTTTAATAACTTTTTTCTCTGTGTCTACAACAAAACAGCCCATAATAAAAGCTTCTCATTTAAGATTACAGCAAACTATCTATTGTATAAAACAAATCAAATCAATATAGTTAGGGTATTTTCGGACTGACCATGTGCCAGGAATTATGCTATTTTATATGCAACTCACTTAATCTTTATAGTTACCTAAGATAAAGGTAATTTAATTTACATCTTTAATTTACAGAGGAGGAATCTGAGGCAAAAAGATCATACAATGGATCAAGTGTGCATCTGATTAAGCAAGAACTCAACTTCAACAGAATGACTGGGAAGCCTAGTCTCTGAGCATTGTGCTGCAGTACCTCATGGCTGGAGACTGGTGTAGGGACCGTTCCACCTCTTCCTGTTGGCAGTGTTTCCTGTAAACATCCTCCTGTCCACCTACCCTACCTCCTTCTTGCCTTCTCTCCTCACTGAGTACTGGACTTCTCTTCTTCATCAACATCCACTTGCTTTCTAGCATCAATCAACATTTCTAGGTTCAGAAAACCACTTTTTAAAAGCAGTCATTTGAACCTAAAGTTCAGATCCTGTGAAACCAAATACCTTATTGGTACCAATCAGTTGAACTGTTAGCTATTTGAGCTTTCAGTTTCATAAGTGACAAAGACTTTAACTTCTATTCATTTCTTTTTATTTCCTCCATAGCAGGACCTCGGTAATGAATCAAAGGAAAGATGATGAATTTTATACCATGGAATAACCATAACAGCAGGAAAAGCTGGGGCCCTACTAATGTATTGTTAGCACAGTAGTTCTTAAACTTTACTGTGTAGTAGAATCACAGTACCCTTATTAAAACAGACTACTGGGCCCATTTCTACTGTTTCTGATTCATCAGGAAGGGCTGGGTGGGCCTGACCACCTGCATTTCTAACAAGATCCCAGGTGATACTGATGCTGCTGGTCTGGAGATCACACTTCTAAGATCCAATGAACTGGACCACTGGTGTGAGGGTGCTCATGTCATTTCATTCACTTTCAAAGCAGATCTACCTTGGGAAGCTCCAAATGGTGCACATTTTTAAATGAACTGAGATCCACAGTTGTATCAGGAGAGGTAAGACTTGGTTCCACCTGACAGAGAAAAAGAAATGGCAAAAAAGGCAGCTAGGTGTTAGATATTTTTGTTTAAATATAATGTCTCTTTAATCAAAATTATTTTATATGTTATAATTCATTATTACTACTTTAATATCTCATGGAATTTATATATAGTATATTCTCTTAGCCTGCAGCTGTAGCACTATGGCATCCGATCCCTTTAGATCTTGGAAGCTAAGCCGGGTCAGGCCTGGTTAGTACTTGGATGGGAGAGTGCCCGGGAACACCAGATACTGTAGACTTGGGAGAAGGACCTGGCGGCCCACTCCCAAAAAACAATCTACCACTGAAAACCCTATGAATAGCAGAGAAGTACTGACAACAGGGTTTCGCCTGTTGTACATAGGGTCGCTATGAGTTGGACACTGACTCCATGGCACCTAACACCACCACCACATATTCTCTTAAAATACTTAGGAGGTAAGAATGGATTGCAATTGTTTCAGAGCACAGAATATCCAAGTACCTTGAAAGCTTGGATTTACTCCATAATGAAATCTAATGGCAGCCCAGCTAACCAACATGAACCCCCCTGAAACACAGAGCGTGAGCAAAGGCACCATCCATTATTCTTTCCATTTAGAATTTAGAAGCTATTAAATGCTTTGCCTGAAAAATATTTTAAAATACTCCATTTCCTTCTTTCTTTCTTTCTTTCTTTTTTTTCAGAACCCAGAACCTTACACATGCTAGGCAAGGGCTCCACCACTGAGCTGTACCTCCAGCCTCTTTTTTATTCTTTATTTTGAGACAGGGTCCCACTAAGTTGTTCAGGCTGCCTCTGGCTTTGAATCTATGATCCTCCTGCTACAGCCTCCTGAGTTACTGGGATTACAGGCACACACCATGGCACCTGGCTTTCCTGAATTTCTTATCCATCATTTGCTTTCCCCAATATCTCCTCCTTGATTTACTAATCTCCTAGTTACCAAATCCAAGGGACTCTCTTCATCATCATTGTACTGGGCCTCTGCAGCATCTAAGGTTATGGAGAGCACCCTTTGTGAACATGCTCTCCTCAGCTTCTGTGCAACATGCCCTTGTTCCTCCTCTGACCTCTCTTAGCCTTCCCTGTGATTGTTCACATCATACAATTCTGCCCTTGGTCTCCTTTCTAAATGTTCGCTATAGGCCAGTGTTTCAGTTCTTCACCTCTCATGGCCAACAAATGTCAAATATGAACTTATGAGAATTTATCTCTGTAGACCAAATGTCCTAATATGTGACTCATAAACTGCCTCAAGTGGAATGTGGTATTTTTTTGCAAATGCTTGCTCCTCTTTTCTATATTTTCCATTTTGGTGAAAGACAACCATCTAACACATAATCAAGTCAGATACCTGGAAGCCTTGTACATCCTGTCTGTTTTATTGACCAGCATGTCTCCACCCAATGAGGGTGACTACTCAAGACATATTTGTTGGAAGAATATTCAACCACCTTTTCTTCCTCAATGAGTCAATTTATCTGGGGGTGAAGTACTATCAATTTGGGTACTAAATATTTGATGTAACCATTCCTTCTTTTCTTGCCTTAGTTCAGGCCCTCACTATCTTTCTCCTGAATTATTCCAAATTTTTTTCTTTACTTTCTATAACTTAACTTCTCTCCCCTGCAACCTCTGATTTTCCTCTACAGAACTGCCAGAGAAGTTTTTTTTTTTTTTTTTTTTTTTGCGGTACTGGAAGTTGAACTCAGGGCCTCACGCCTGCATGCTTTGTAAGTGCTGGACCACTGAGCTGCACACCCAGCCCATTTTTTTTTTTTAACTTTTTTTTTTGAGACAGGGTCTCACTAAATTGCACAGAATGCCTCAGGTCTCGACTTGCGATCCTCCTGCCTCTGCCTCCCGAGCTGCTGGGATTACAGGGATGTGCCACCACACCCGGCTTCACCAGAGAAGTTTTTAAAAATATAGTTCTCACTCACTGAGTTCCACACTGCCTCAAAATAGGCACACATTAGTCTGTAACAATGTTCTCCATGATCTGACCATGTTTCCTTTCTCAGTGACCCCTTCCTCACTAGCTTCCCATTTCTTGCCCTACACCATTCAGTGATAGGCTACAATTTTCAATTTCCTGGATCAGCTAGGGACTCTATGCTATTCCTTACTCTGTACCTTCTGCTGGCAATGTTTTTGTCCCCAAATCGTCAGATATATACATCATATTTAAGTCTTCCATAAAATCTTGTTTTATGATTGTTATGGGATTTGTGGGGTGTTGAACCCAGGGCCTCACACACACTTTGCATGTACTCAACAACCTGGTCATACCCCCGGCTGCTTTTTAATTTTTTATCTTGAGGCAGGGTCTCACTTAGTTACACAGGCTGCCTCTCCTCTCATACCCAAGAACCCCCTGCTTTCATCTCCTGGGATTACAGGTGTGCACAATGGCGCCAGGCTCTTAAAGTCTTATTCACCCTCTCTTCCCCAAAAGTAGAACGGACAGCTCCTTCCTTACTCTCACTATTGCACATGCAGACTCTGCACGCAGCCTGATTCATGGAAGTAGTGCACCTACTGCCATGAGGGTCATCTTGTGAACTCCTTGAAAACCAAAGTTGTAATTCTTCTATTTTGATATTCCTGTCAGTGTTCTATTATGGATAACAGAATTAATAATATCAATCAAATAATCTCAGAGAAACAAACACAAGTTATAAATACCTGCTTATTTTGAAGATTCTCTGAGGTAGGAGGCAAAGGTTCCACTGTATTTCCAGGACATACAGCCATCTGATTCACTGCATCTTTATTTCTGAAAGAAAAACTATCAATCTATCATCTCTTAATGATATTATATCCATTCTCCTACTTGAAGAGTCAGAAAGATTATTAGAAAAAATCTTCCAACCCCAAAGCTTTAGGATTACAACACTAACATATAACCAATCTTTTATATTCATTCAAAATAACTGAGTTGAAATGCTAACAAAAAGTGTTTGGTAAACAAGAAAGAGAAAATACTCACCTGATAAAAATTATTTTTACTTTAGAGGGGGCACATTTAATGATTGATGAGGCATTCTGATGACTTTTTCCATATAAAATTTGACCATTAATCTGTGAGAAAAAAGTATCATTACTTAAACCTGAAATTTTTCATTTTATAAGTCTTTATCATCCCATCTAGCTAATAAAAAGTACACTATTTTTCTTTCTTTAAAATAGTATATGTATTTTCCTTCTCAGAACATTAGCTTGACTTTTGATGTTGAATAAAGAAGAGCACATGTTTAAAGCTAACATTAAAGTGACATGTGCGAACCCTAACATCCATGGGCTGCTGGCAGATTTGGACTACTTGAAGGAGAGTTGACAGCAAACTACACGACAGGTGCTGGGCTCCCAATGTGCTTTATAAGCAAGGGCTCTGTAGCCTGCAAAGATCAGTTTGGAACATCCCCTGCTGTTCCATTTCCCAGTTGGTCCCAAGAGGCATGTTCTAAGAAGAGGCCTCTGGAAAAGCCATGCCAGAGAGATTCAGGATGTAAGCAGCCTAAGTAACACAGCGTCCAACAGAAATCAAAAATCTTAGCTCAGTCATCTAGTTGGTTATTTAGCCATTGCTACTTGAGCCACCCTAGCCAAGAGGGAAACAAAAAATACACAAAGAAGAATATAAAGGCAGTATGAAGACACATGGATCCTGCACACAGGAGGCAAGGACAAACAGAAGCAAATCAAATTCTAGACACTAAAAAGCATGCTCCAGATATTTACTTTGTTTGGCAAGCTAAGTTACTGCCTTGGTTATTTAGTCTTGACCTTGACCCCTACCCCACCTTACCCCATCACTTCTCTCATTCTGGATTCAACTTCCAGAATGTCCAGTGGGTGGGTCAGCATCCTTACTGGGGAATGTTAGGTCATTTGACTTTTCAAAAACTCCTAATAAAAATGCAGCACATACAAAAATGTTTTTGAAGTGTGATTTTTATTACTGTCTTGGGACAAAATTGTTTCTGGCACTACACAGTCATGACCTTTTAATAGAAGCTAATGAGAACACAGACTGTACTTAGTAGAGATTTGGTTTACAGCCAAATTTGCTGCATTGCATCTATTTTATGAGGCAACTGATAGTTTTCCTCAGTCTTCAAATGAATTCTGGGTGATTTTCTAGAAACTGAAGATTCCATTGCCTTGATACAACAAGAGTAAATTCAAAGTTGTCTATAAGAACTTACCTCTAGAAGCTCATCTGCAATCTGTAATCGACCATCTCTCCCTGCAGCTCCATTTGGATCAATTCCCACTATAAAGACACTCATTCTGGTTCGGTCTTTGTTTCCAGCAAGACTTAAACCCAAACCACTACGACCTTTTTCCAGTTCAATCATATGGAGCTCGCCTGTTAGGGTTCCATAACTCTCTCTGATATATTCTATACACAACAACGACATATAGAATTTAGAGTTAATTCACAGCTAAATGCTTTATTATGGAAAGCTATTTAGTTTCATCTCAAAAGGGCATTATTTGTTCCAAAATGTATTTTTTTACATTTCAAAGCTAGATAGACTGGCTTCCTGGGTATCAGGGCTGGTCCACCAGAGTAACCAAAGTCTGAGGAACTTCTTTGCATTGATATTGGAGACAGCATAATATCTGATTAATTAGTTCACCTTGGGGTGATAAAGCCCAATAGGAGCAATTCACATTTATGAACTCTGAAAAGAATAAAATTAAACCAGAAACTTTATTATTTGGAGAGCAGAACAGAACAAAGGTACCCAGAATATCTGTGCTCACTGATCAATGAAAGCTTCTCTCCCACAGGAAAATCTATACTAGGCATCACCATGTGAGGCAGTTGTATGGTACATATTATATCCAGAGTAAATGGAATGGATTTTCTTATTACACAGAGCCATCAGGCCAGGACAAACTGATGTTCCCGTCCTAGCTTTAAAACATATGTCCTAATTAAATGAGACCATTCTCCTATTCTGTATCTTCAAGAAGTAAGTTTCTTATCTGACCACTTTAATCTGAGAGGATGAGGCCACATGTAGGCACTCCAGGCCATTGCCTCAGATGAGTGACCAATCAGCAGGCAGCACTAACTCCCAGGCATGAGAGTGAGTCATTCTGAAGTCCAACCAACTGAGCCCTGGCTGTCACCCCACCTGACAGATTCATAATAAATTATTGTTTTAATCCATTAAGTTTGGGGGTGGCTTAATGATGGAAAACTAAAATACTCTGGATCCCATTTTCCTGTGAATACATTCTGGTCACTTTGAATAGATTAGCAATGTACTATAAAACCACTGAAAACGGACAGAGAAAACTGCAAACTTGACAAATTATCTCTTACAAAATTACTGTATGACCAATGACCTGCATTCCACATTGAGTCTTAATTACATCAATTAAATAAATAATCTCCTGACTCCTTCTAGAATCTAGTAGCACAACTTTCATATTTTATGCTTTTCCAACAAGTGTGTTAAAGGAAATAATTACATTTTTTTAAATGAAATCTTTTTATACAATAACACTTTCATAATTTTGGACTAAATTCTGAATCTTTTCCAGTAAAACGGCCTATTGTCCTAGAAAATAGAGACACCCCAAGGATTCTAATATCAGCTTTCTTTGAATGATTCCTGTGCATCAAGCATTGTGTGTACCACTGTTCAGACACTGTTTAAGTTAATGTCAGCAATCTGAGGAAAGAACTTCATTTTAAAAAGAGATAACCACTGGGTTTAGAGGCAGGTAAATAACTTACCAAATGTCCAAATATTTTATCTTGATAATTATACTATGTTACCATCTTAGCATGGAAAATACCAGAAATTCAATCTGCAATAACAAGAGCCACCAGATTTACAATGAGAAAGCTGAGGCCTAAAAAGAGGTGATGCTTGTTCGGAGCACAGGGTGGCTGATCCAGTACCAGGCTCTGAAATAATGCCTTGTCCTCCTTAATTCTTATATGAGAAACAAAGGTACTTTAACAGGAATGCACATTTAAAGGAAAGAAATAACATGATTTTATGCCTCCGAAATGTATGTTGCATTCAAGGACAACAAACAGTACTTTTTTCCCACATTGAACTACAGTATGTATCACAAAAACCGAAACATGGTTATTTACACAAGGCATTGCCTTGAGAAATCCAGAGCTAGTTAATACCTATTATAATTTAATGCATCACAAACATACAACTTACTCCAGCTGTAACCAAACTCATCCTCTTTGTCCACATCTTCTGAAATTATGCTTGCAGATGACTGTGAGTGATCACTGTCCATTTCTGCAAGTGCTGAAGGGGAGGAGGAAGGAATATCGCATACTGGAGCCTTCTCTGGCTCTGACTCTGACTGACTGGGTGCCTGTAGGAATAAGAAGGCAGCAGTAAACATGTGCAGTCTAAGGAAGAAAAGTTTGAGAAATAAGAATATAATCCAAAACCAAAACACGGCTTAAAAATATCTACCAAGTAATGGAAAGCTCATTTACACATATATGAAATGTTAGACAGGATTCAGGTAAAGTTTAGATGTACAAAACAAGCTGCACGCCATGGTGTATGCCTGTAATCCCAGCGACCTGAGAGGAGGTGGCAGGAGGATCTGGAGTTTGAGGCCAGAAGCAGCCTGTGTAACTTATGGAGGCTCTGACTCAAAATAGAAAATAAGAGAAAGGGTTAGGGGTGCAATTCAGTGCTGGAGCACTTCCCTAACATGCACAGGACCCTAGGTTCAACCCACATTACTGTGAATAAATAAATAAACAAAAAGCATTAAAACACAATTCATTAAAGTGTTATTTGCCAATGAGTAATCCATTTTTTTTTCTTTTGTGGTACTCAGGATTTTCTTTTTGCATGCTAGGCAAGCACTAGAGCACTGAACCACATTCTCAGCCCTGAATAACTCAATTTTAAGGCTTAACTGACCTAAGAAAGAAAACTGTACAAACTTCTCCTGGTGGAAAAAGAAATTTTATTTGAAGTTAAACATATGCAGGCATGTGTGCAAGATTTTAGGGTCCAGAAATGTCTTTCAAGAAACAAACAAAAAAGAGTATTAACAAATTTTGTTCATCAAAGCCTGCTAGGGAGACTTTATATAAAGAATTCTTTTTTTGGGGGGGGTCCTCTTATTTAAGAATTTTTTATTGCTACCTGAATCCTCTCTCCAAATGACTTTCAACAAATCCACAAAAAAGAGCATTACACATGCAGGCTCATCTGCCAGGGGAGCCAGTTTGTGAGCACAGAGCACACAGACACAGATCTGAGGGGTGTGGTTTTAAGAGACAACACCATCTTGCTCCTGCTAAAGTAGCTCACATGGTAAATGAGAAAGCACAGGGTAATACTTCATACAAAGCCAAAATGCAGCATACATGCTGTCATTTAGGACCACTTGACCTATTTTAGAAAAAAAAAACAGAATTGGTATCATAAAGTCTTTATATTAGAGATTATCTAACAGAATATTAAACATTCGAAAGGCCTTTAAGTCACCCAGTTCATTTCATTCAGTTTGCAGATGAATAAACTTCAACCTGAGGCCATGAGAAGTAAAAGATTTTGTTCAAAATCACACAGTGGTACTAGGCTTCTTTCTACTTAATTCTTAATCCAATGCACTTTGCATTATACCATGCTGTCTCCTCCAATTTCCATAATAAGACAGTATCTGATTCAAAGTCAGGGACACCCAACCAAAGTATCAGCCCTGGTATGAAGCTGTCCCTGACCTCAGTTTTTTCTACCCTTCTTTATTTTACATTTTTATACATAAAAAAGTCTTCTCACATAACTCATTTTCCTTTTTGTGTGTATATCTAGAAATGTTTATGATTTCATAAAAATATCAGTTTCTAATAAAAACATAATAAATGATAGTTATTCTCCTAAATGGGGCTGGTGCTCTGCAGTCTCTGAGATCCTGAGTTCAATTACCAGCACCGCAAAAATGGGAGAAGGACTTGGCAATCCACTCCCAAGGCAATCCCCAAATAATCAGCTATTAAAAACCCTATGAGGGTTGTTATGAGTCGGACAGACCCAAGGGCACCCAACAACAACAACATGTGCCTAAATACCTAGGAATTATTCACTGGCACCAAAAATCAGAATACCACAAAACTTATCTAACACTAAGACTACATGATACTTATCTTTGGTGATTCAGAAAGCACACAGTTTTCCTGGCAAAGTAAAGGGCTGTTTGACACAAATTAAAGGGTCATCGATTTTCAGGTTACAGGATCTCTTGTACTAAAATGTTCAATTGATACATCATTGGCTAAAGAGATAAAATGTACTAGTGCAAATGAAACCCCTGTTATCTTTAGAGAGCTGTGCCATCAATTTCTCAAATTAATAATGTACAAATAAAAATGAACAAACATACAAAAAGCCTCATAGGATCCAATAAAAATTCAGAAGAGGAGAGAGACATACTTCAGAATTTTTCTGGTTAAAAAAACCATGTATTTCATAATAATATAAAGTATTATTCAGCAAGAATGAGTGAAGTCTATTTCACTTTTAAAAAGTATAATAAAATCTAATTTAAGCTTCCCATAATTTTAACCAATTTATAGATGAACACTTTACAAATCTTTCTATGTAATCTTTTTGGACTGTTATTTTCCTTAAGAACAAATAAACAAAGACTAGTTATAGGAAAAACTGTTCAGAATAGTAGACACAACAGTTTCATATTGTGAGCAAACTAAAATTGTGCCCTAATCTAACTGATTAAACACAAAAAAACTAATATTAGCCTGTACTTACTTGAGCAACAATTCTATTTTACTGTCCCTGACAGCCAGCCTCATTTTACTAAGATCATGTAACTGGCTTGTTATGGATACTTCTTAAAATTTATTAATAACAACACAGGTTTTTAATAAAGATCATTTTGCCTTTTCTGGCAAAAATGCAAAGTGCACTTGCAATCACTCCAAGCTGTGTATATATACACTAAGTACAGCATACATATATCACATGAGGTAACACTTGTGAAAATTTCACATCTAGACAAACCTTAAATGGTATGGGAGCAAAAGGGTTAGTTGGGGAACAATGGAAGGTAACTGTACTTGAATTCTGTAATTCCTATAGTAATAGAAAACATATTTCTTCAGATATGGCATTTGTGCTTATCCATACTATAATAATATGAAAATCTGATGAATATTCATAAAATGGTTCCTAAAAGAAACTGCTCACAGCTTTCTTTCTTCCCATGATCAACTTATGACATATAAATTCTTATAAATTTTTCCTTCAATTTTGTTTTTATAATTTCATCAGAATATGAGAATATCCAAGCATAGACTTAGGAGCACCGAAACAATTATGCTTCCTGAATCAGGCATTTACCCGGACTTGCTTTATGAATATTCAAAAGACTCCTGCACATACACATACACAACCATTTGCAGAGTGATTAACTCATGGAAGAGCTTTTATGACCATCTTGTAGAAGTCTGAAAACGTTTTAAACCAACACAAGGTTTTTAGGAAATTATGTGCAAAAGTAGTTCATACATTTGGCAACCAACAAAAATGTAAGTATCAGAAAATTCAAATCACACCAAAATGAAGGAAAGGCACTTGATTCATGATTCTCTCTTCTTCTTCAGAAGGGCCTTTTGATTTCAGCTATAAAAATAAATATTCTCTGGCAGGAAAATGTGCTTAAGATAGGATTTGCATGCCCACTCCAAACACACAGTAATTTGTTTTGTTTTATTTTGTTTTGTTTTATTCCTGCCTAAATGCAGAAAACACTGAACTGGAGCAAAGGCACAGTAGTAACAAAAAACAAAATATTTGCAAAAGGCAATGGCAAGACAATGGGCATTATCCAACCTTGTCAGCGTTGAACTGGAGAGAGTCAGCAAATGGGTTAGTGCTGCTGAAGTTGTACTTAGGGTAAAGGTTGTGCGGCAAGGAAGGCAAAAGGGATTTCTAAAAGGAAACAGAAGAGGCGCTAAGCTTTAAGAACTTTAAGAACAAGATATTTATTGGTTTAAAAGAACTACCTGTGAAATTAGAGTCCATGTCTAGTAATTCATAGCATCATCTTCCTAAACAGTCCATTACTAAAGGTTTGCCTCCAAAGACCCAAATCTGTACCTGAGTCTCAGTCTACCAACTGCAAAGGAAACCAGATTGTCAAGTTGATCCCTAATTTCTTCTATTTGCCCTGAATGGCTTTACTATCATGGACAAAGATGCATATATTTTGTCCACTTTATATATTAATTTATGCTTCATGAACATCAGTAGACATGCATCAAAATTAAAACCACAAAATTTGTCTCATTTACATTTAAAAGCGAATGACATTATTTTTCTTTTCTCCCCCTTTATTGATGAATGTTAGTGGGGTACAGAGTAATAAGGCATTTGCTACTTCCATTATGCAACTTTTACATTGCTTTTGGTGACATTACTTCTCAATAGTCTATCTGTTCCAGAATGCAAATTGAACAATTGCCTGCTGGTTCATTTGTAACCTTCATTATTCCTTTGTTTCCCAGTAAGGAAACTTTTCATACTTTGACTAGATGTTAAGGTTGATATGAAGCAATCATATTTTTAAATTTAATAACATGATGAAGTGAACCTCTATACACTGGTGTTCTCTGTTCCTGCCCACTTTCTATGGTGGTAGGAACATGGAGATTCATAAATATATTTTTAATCCTATAAAATTCCCCACATTATTGAAGAATTTATGGGTTTTGGATAATATTTGAAGTCCTGCCTTAGAATGTTTCTCATAGGTTTTGTGGTTGCCTGTAATATACCCTTAGCCAGGACTGTTAGAGTTGAATATACATATTAAAGGCAGGATGCCTGCCAAATAGAATTTAGCATTTTCATAGTTTTAACAAAAAAGAGAAGTAATTTCCTTAGCATAATAAATTCTTCTCCTTCTTTTCACACACACTATCTTTTTCTTTTATTGACTATATCTCTCAGGGAAAATTACAGACATTTAAAATTCATTTTGGCTCCAATTAAATGTTTGTGTTATTTCTCTCTACAAAAAAGCCCCACTGGCAGGCATGGAGTGTAGAAAGGTTGTCACGTGATGCCACCCTGAATGGGAGAACACTCTGGAAAGACTTTATCCTCATTGTGCCTGCACTGAAGCTTATGCCACATTACCCTTTCAATCTGCTCTTCCTGCAATGTTTTTCCTACAGAGGCAAGATGGGGGAAAAGATATGGGCACAATGACATTTATGTTCATCTCAACTCTCTCCCTGCTTTTCAGTTTAAAATGTCAACTCCTGCTTTACAAAAGAGGAGACCACAAATGCCAAGGAACATGACCATTTATTAAGGCAGGAAAAATGAATGGACGGGATGAAAAACATCCTAGGCAAAGTAATGTGATGGTGTTTTTAGGTTTCAAGTGTTTTTTATAAAGATGTTGAACAAGGGAAAACAGCCATGATGGCAAGAAATGGAATCTTAAAAGATACTTCTAGTTTTGTTGTTGTTGCTTTTTTTGTTGATCTTATAGGGTTAGAATTTGGCCCTGACAGCAGAGTGTAAAGGTACAGCATGAACACAGCAGATGAAATGGTAGGTCACACTCTATCATTATGGAAAGATTTATAGAAAAATTATTTTTGGCTAAAAACAAATCAATGATAACACTTCTATTTCTGGTCCCAAGGGCTGATGGAAAAAGAAATATTAGTAACTAATAAGAAGCACTGGGAAAACGAAAACATTCTCTGGCTCATATAAAAGGGGCTCATCCTTCAGATGGACAATGTGACTAGAATGAATTCCGTGAAGCCTCACATTGGTGGGATTATCTGAGATAGTCTGGGAAGTTTTTATTTCTGAACAGCTTCAGGGCAAAAAAGACTGACTGGCTTTTCAGCCTACATATAAGATTTCCTAGAAGTTTTATCTTCCATCTGCAAAATGAACATTTACCACTAAGAGACCCTTAAGTATGTGTACTTGTGATTTTTTTCCTTTAGACTATTGGAGACATGATTATTCCCATAGGGAAGTAAATCACTAGAAACAAAGTATATCACATTTTAAATGCAAAATTAATTCTAATTTCTTAAAGCAAAAGGTGTATAACCTGACTAAACATGTCATTCTAAGCAAGATTGATCCAGGAATAATTACCATAAAATTAAGTGTTATTATGCCTCAAATAATAAAAATAGGAATATTTTCCAGGTGTGTGAGACAATATCTTTCCAGCTCATTAGAAATGTGACTAGCATTGAAAGAAATGTTTGTAGTTTAAGTTTTCAAAATAATATTAATAGTCACTATTCAGCAGCTTGGGCTGGGATTTAGCTCAGTTGGTAGAGCACTGCGCTGCAGTCTCTGAGGTCCCCAGTTCAATTCCCAGCACTGCAAAAATGGGAGAAGGGCCTGGCAATCCACTCCCAAGGCAATCCCGAAACAGTCGACCATTGAAAACCCTATGAGGGTCGCTATGAGTCGGATACCGACTTGACGGCACCTAGCAAGCAATTCAGCAGCTTATAATATTGTCCCAAATGATGTCAGAAATTAAAAATAAAACAAAATAAAATCCACTCACTCATGCACAAAAAAATAGCTTTAACTTAACTTAAACAGCCATTTACCAACATTACCATGCTGTGTCTATGTTTAACAAAACAAATGGAAATAAATGTAAAAAGATTTGTAGTTATTTAAACAAACTGAATAGCACCTACAAAGAATGTAGCATGATGCAGCCCTACCATTTGGCAGATTTTCTATTTGAATGGATAATTATTACCTAACAATAAACAACTGAATGATTAAAAACTGCAGATGTGAAGATAACTGCCTACATTAAGAACTACTAAATTTATTCCTTACAGTGAACTCAGACCAGTTACACCTGTCTCAACAACAACAAAAAGATCAGTCAGATAACTCTGGTCACTATATCCCATGGCACAGAAAATTTATGTCTTTCACTGATCTCATCTACAGAACTGTTTGCTACTTTTCTTCCCTCATTTGAGCATTAATATCTTAAATTCTTAATTTTCCAAATTAAAATTCAATGTAATTTGTACATAGAATGACTTATTTTAAATTTTAGATGATGTCTTTAACTTCTCTCACTTTCTTCCAAAAATAACCAACTCTTAAAACCAGAAAGGAGATAACTCAAGGGGAATCAGGTGACACGGGTTGTTAAATCCAGAAGTGAAATCTCTAAGAACTTCAAGAGATCTAGGAAACTCCTGAAACGTATAAAAACCTTTGAGGGAATGTGTATGTTTCTGACGGGCTTTCTCAGTAGTACGTAACATAAATATACTTAATAGCTACTGCATATGAAAATATTTTTTCAATGAGGCATAAGAAACAGGAAAAACAGCTTTAAATTATTGGCATAATTTTCACCTCAGCATCATTGTTGTTGTTAGGTGCTGTTGAGTTGTGTCCAACTCATAGCGGCCCTCATAGTGTTTTCAATGGCCGACTGTTTCGGGATTGCCTTGGGAGTGGGTTGCCACGTCCTTCTCCCATTTTTTGCGGTGCTGGGAATCGAACTCGGGACCTCAGAGACTGCAGAGCAGTGCTCTACCAACTGAGCTAAACCCCAGCCCTCAGCATCATTAGGACATCTCAAATATAAGAAGCCTCAGTTTCTTTCTTCTCTACCAAATATAAGAAGCCTCAGTTTCTTTCTTCTCTACCAACATATGCCTTGCATGCTTATATTTTCTAAAAAAAAAAAAAAATTTTTTTTAAGACAAGGTTTAGCTATGTAGCTCAGACTAGCATCAAACTCTTGATCCTCCTGCCTCAGCCTCCAGAGGGCTGGGAGTACAGCTGTGTACCACAGTGCCTAGATTCTAAAGTATTTTTTTAAGCTATTTTACCTGTGATGATTGAAGGTAAAATGGGTTGCTAAGTTTCTGTCCATCAAGAGCCATATTGTAAAGAGCTATACAGTGATTGTGGTTGGTAAATAATTACAAAATCACTTGCAATTAAACAAAATCCACCTTTATGGAAATCAAAGGTTCATTGGGATACACAAATACAAAGATCTGATTATGGGACTACACAAACAGGATATTCTTTTTAGAGAAGAAATTTAAAGAAAATGTAATGTTTCTGTCTTCTAAGGGACTCTTCTAGAGATCATGGACTCTTAACCTGTAATGCCTACATCACATCCTCTTCAACAACTTGTATATTTTGTGACCATAATGATTACTAGTAATTAACCATCTAGACAACTATGGCCACACATAAAGTCCTACTTTCATGTGTTTTCAACAGACTTCATGTCTTTATTAAGCATGGTAGAAAAGATTTCCAGGATAATTCAATGTTAAGAAAAGCAAAAGATACTTTTAACAAGTCTTCTGAGACTTCAAGAATTGGTGTCTGCTCATACAAACAACTTGGCCATTGCTACATTAGGTTCCAAGGTGAGCACTGTTTGGATATGCCTACCATGCCCTTTGTGTTTGCTTACCCTTGGTCTGTTTATAATGCTCTGTACCATAAACACTACAGGGTTGCCTGCTTTCCGAATGGCTTCCACAGCTTGTTCATGGCTTGCATCTCTGAGGTCCATTCCATCCACCTGCAATGGAAGGCCTCAGCTTAACATTTCAAGAAGCTACAGAACAAAAGAACAATTCGTGGATCTGGACTTCTGAGGGTCTTCAAGTTAGGATCCCGGAAAATCTGTTTCGGTATCAAAAATAATTGAGGCTACTTGTGAGGCTGCAGAGCTTCTCATCTGTCCAGCAGACTTGTAGTCCCTCATTTTGGACATAGATTTCTCTCTCCATTAATCAACTGGAATAAGAATCTATTGAAATGAAGACTCTGCTTCTGCATTCCTTACATTGCTCAGTTGTTCCTTTAAATTAATAAGTCAGTATCATTAAAGAAATAGTAAAGCTAACTACCTAGTAACACCATGTTCATGAAACTCACTGTGCTGATTTTCTAATTCATTATAGAGTGATTTGGAAAGTAGGTAGGTGATTCTTTGTATATTTCACTTTGTAAAGGTAAACTTGGTTAAAAATAAAATTGTGATATCTAGACACATCACATTATGTAATATATGTTAGTTTTGCAAAAGAACCTTTGCAGTAGACATGACAAGAGCTGGAAGCCAAGAAAGTGTGCTTATTTGTTAGTTATTTGTATATAAATAGCTTAAAAATGAAAGTTATTTTGTAACTTTTTATTGACCAGGGCTTGGCTGGGTGATGATCATCTCAGCTTATACACTGCATGATCCAGAAAGAAAACAGTTTAAAAGGCCAAATGCTAATCCTGCCAGAAAACTGTAGACACTATTATCATTTTATCATTTCCAATTACCAAATAAGCTCAAAGTAGACACAATTCTGGAAAATAAAATCAATTATTAAATCTTGACATAGAAGGTTATCATCTTTAATAAAAGAAACACATACTTAGCTGAAAACCTCCCTCATTTTGATACTTTGGTGACCCAACCATATTTTCAGTGTATATTAAAAATGCTAACATTTTTATAAAACAAAAGTCAATATTCATGTGTACTCTATGTCTAGTATATATTCCATTACTAAAAATTTTATCAGGATGCTATGTATCTTTGCTCAAGTCCAAAGAACTTTATACTCAGAACAGAATACTTAGCAGGTCTCTGGTCACCTCACCTATGCACATTTTCAGAAACTCAGTACAGGTACGTTTTAAAGTTGCCAGATTACAGAGTCCTAAGGCTTTCTTACTTACTGGAAAAACCCCTGCACATAAGGCACTCAACAAATCGTTGCTAAATTGTGTAGGTATTTTATAACCCAAGAAAGACTTTCCTTTTGTATTTGAAAGGGATGTTTTAACTATTAATATAGTTAAACAGTATTTTGGGGCAAACCATAAACAATCTTTCCTAGAAATAAGTGTAAATAATTCTTATTTTTCTATTTAGGCCAAAGGTGTTTAACAGTGAAGTGTAAAAATAAACTTCTTACTGATAATCTAAAATTGAAAATTTTAGATGAAACTCTAAAAGAGTTCTTTAAAAAGGGGGCTATTAAATCATCTAATGAAAGATGCAGCAAGGAGAATCCTTTCATTCTTCCTCATAAATGTTCACAGGGCAAAGGAAAGCACAGGGCCCTTGCTTTCAAATTCTAATCTCTTCCTTCTCTGGCTCTCAGAGACAATCAATGCATGAATAAATAAATCCTCAAAATGTTCATTTTGTTTTATTTTATTTCTATTTTTGTGGAGGTGGGGACGGAACCAAAGACCTTGCACATGCTATACAAGCACTCTACCATTGAGCTGCACCCCCAGCCCAAAATGTTCATTTTAAAGTCATGGTTGATATGGTATAACCTTCTAAAGAATTAAGGCATTTTAATGCGTAAGTCCTATGGGTTTCAAAAACAAAAGTCACTTGTAGAAAGTAAATATAGTGTCCATTATAGTAATGAAAATGATCTTTATTTGGAAGTTGCCCCTTTAGTTTGCTCTATAAATCACAAAATCTGAGTCAGCTACCTATTCCTCTACCTTTTAAATAAAATTGCACTTAATCTGATTAAATAATTTATCTCACTACTGTGAAGTGACTTGATTACTTCTTGCAGAATCTGTCCCTATTGCTAGGCAGGCACAATACCCTTCTGCTGTGGGATACCCAGGGGCCTGGAGTGGCACCTGGACTGCAGTAGCTACTCCAGGGATGTTCAGCAGTGAGGGAGTGGTGCACAGGAGCACAGTCTGCTTAAAATTTTAAACTTTGCTTTGAATTTGGGGTTAGATACAATTTGACTACACGCTTCTCTCTCACTTATAATAAAACACAAAATGTGTGCACACACCCATGCATACACATGTGCACACACAGAGCATTCCATTGTAAATGGGCACCACACTGAAGAGGAAGAGGATCCTACCTTGGAGGAAAAAGGAAACATTTATATGAAAAGTAAGCAAAGTCCTAGCATTGCAGATTTTCCCAAAACAAGAGTCATGTGGAACAAAATCTTATCCAACAAAGTTTATCTGCAATCAAATGACAGTAATGAAGTGCTTCTTGAGATAAAATCTCACTGGAAAACTTAATTTTGATATATATTCTTTTTCTATGAATATATAATTTTAAACAATTCAAATTTTCCCCTAAGAAATTTGCTTTGTTTGTCCAATTATTTTACCTTGGGACCAATTTTTAAAAACTGATTGTCTACCATTCTAAACATCAGTCTCCAAATCAAGACATAAAATCTTTCAGCACACATCTACAGGAAAATTATAGAAGAAAAGAAACAAAAAAGAAAGAAATGCTTTAACTACAAACATAGTTCAGTTTAACATGGGATCAAGTAACTAATATAGCAATGACAATTCCCTTGGTAAAAAAGTTGGGAGAAGTGAAGAATTATAACCAGAAGTTCACTGGAGGAAGGTACCTCTACTATCCTGTCTCCAGGTTTCAAAGTTCCATTTTTGCCAGCCGGACTATCTTCAAGAACATGTTTGATGAAAATGCCCCTCATCACTTCACCATTGCTTAGGCGACTGCCCATCCCTCGTCCACCAACAATGCTGATGCCTAAGGATTTACTTGGTTCTCTCCAAAGTTCAACCCTATAAAAAACAAAATTTTAAACTTTCAGAAGAAAACATAGAAGAAAAGTTCCTTGAGTTTGGCAATATCTTCTTGTAAATGACATCAAAGGCACTAGTAGCAAAAGAAAAAATAAACAAAGTTCACCAAAATGAATACTTTTAGACATCTAGGACTGTCAATAGAGTAAAAAGACAACCCAAAGGAGGAAAATAATATTTGGTAATCACGTCTGATAAAGCATTAATACTTTGTTGTTAGGTGCCACTAAGTCGGTATGTGACTCATAGCGACCCTATGTACAACAGACAAAACACAATTTTCGTGCTTCTCTGCTATTCATAGGGTTCTCAATGGCTGATTGTTTTGGGGGAGTAGGTTTCTGGGTCCTTTTCCTAAGCCTACAGCACCTGGTGTTCCCAGGTGGTCTCCTGTCCAAGTAATAACCAGGCCCGACCCTGCTTAGCTTCCGAGATCTGACACCACAGTGCTATAGCTGCAGGCGTTAATATCTAGAGTGTGTGTGTGTGTGTGTTGTGTGTGTGTGTGTATACATATATACACACACACATGTGTATATATATATACACATACACATACACATACATATATATACATACTTCTAAAACTCAGAAAAAATGAGTAAAGATTTGAATAAATATTTATCTAAAAAAGATACATAAATGGCCTATACATACAA
>VMDO01013532.1:24494-57970 GCA_007922755.1 Pedetes capensis
AAAAGTACCATTTTGTAGTAACTTTAATCCTGCAGACATTAAGTAAATGGGGAAATCATCTAACACTGAACAGATGGTAGCTTCTAAGCTTAGCAGCCAAATCCAGGGAAAGAACACTCTTGCACACACTATGTCAGAAGCTTGCCTCTGTAGGAATCTTTCTTGCCAAGGCAGACCTGGTCATTTACAGTCAGGGCATGAAGAGCAGTGACTGACAAAGTCCTACGTGATCTGATCCCTCCATTAGCTCCCTAAGCTGTTCTTTAGTCTCTCCATTCTAGGGATCACAACATCTTCCTGTTCCTTAAGGTGATCTGATATGCTCCCACCTTGGAGCCTTGGCACTTTCTATCCATTTGCTCTGCCCTGAATGCACTTCCCTAGACACAAAATAAATACATGAGCTCGTATACAATAACTGCAGAAAGCTATACGAGTTAAGAATAGATTTCAAGTAGGTATCTTGTGAAAAGGCGGGGATAAAAGAATAAGATCATTCTCACTGAGGTATTTGGCTGAGGTGAGGAATCAGCTTGGGGTGTTAGAAGAACAGACACCAGAGTGCTTAAGGAAATGATGAAACTCTGCAGTCTGCTCCAGGCCTCATAAAATAAGAACACTAAAGCAGAAGAAAGCATGGTCCAACATGCCCTCAATACTAACTAACATTTGAGGTGTTCCCAGAGGAGAGGAAAGGCCAAAGTAAGGAGTCCTTCAAAATACAAGGACATTCCAGGAAGAAAAGGCTGAGGACTAGAGAGTACCACCACAGACAAAGGGGGAGGACCAGCAATTAGTCAGAGAGAAACAGCTGTGAGACACAATTCTTCCTTTGCTTAGTACTTCCTTCACAACTGGAAATCTGTAATCCTAGACATTCTACCTGCTTCGTTTCAAAGAATCTTTGCATGATTCTTGATCATACAAAATCACTTTTGAAAACTAGCTAAAATCCCATTCATCATTCTCACTTATTCTAGGAATTCGGTGAAAGAACCAACATCCTTTTCTGTTTCTTAAAGTAGTTCTTAAAGTAAACTGGCAAAACAAAGAAATCATTAAATTTAGCCATTGTATGTACATTTTTAAGAGGCCAAAATACAATGGCAGTACTCTTGAATTCTTCTCTTAAAAAAAGTAATAGGAAGAAGGAAAGAAAATGTCTCCTAGGACTTCTTGTGGTTAGCGTAAATCAGAAATAATTCATGATTTCTGGAATAATGCAACAGCAGCAAACACTTATAAAGGGCTTATCATGCTTCAGACTTATTCTCCAAATGAGTTGTATACACTTTCGTTAAGTCATACACCAGCCAGGCACCATGGCACATGCCTGTAAGCCCAGTGACTCAGGAGAGAGGCAGAAGGATCTCAAGTTTGCGGCCAACAGCAGCCTGTCTCAAAATTTTAGAAAAATTTTAAAAAGGGAGCTTGGGATGCAGCTTCCTGAGTTCAATCCCTCAGCACTGCAAGGGGAAAAAAATTCACACACCAACCTTAAGAGGTAGATAATATTTACTAGCCCTATATAACAGAAGAAAAGAATCATAGGGTAAGTAACCTTTTGGATTATAGTACCATATGCTCTCATGGGGTTTGGCAAAGTTTATGCTGTGAGTCCTTAAACTATGGAGAAGACAACTAAAGAGAGAGCTGCCAAAATGATCACAGTGCTGAAGAACCAGACTCATTATTGACTGGACACAGTATAGTAAATATCCCTCAGGGAGAAAAAGGAGATCTATAAAAGAAATCCTTTGTAAGACATGTTCACTTCAGTTTGTTCTGGCTCTGTGGCCAGGCAGCTTAGGCTGTAACCCGAGTCCCTCGGTTCGAGTCCAGCTCTACTTTTACTTAATCACAGGACACTAAGCAACTTACTTAGTTCCTCTGTCTTACTTGCCTCAGCTGTGAAAAAATGAAGCCAGTAAGAGTCTCTACATCAGAGAGTTGTATGAGGATTAAATTTCTTAATACATATAAATGCAAAATAAAACTTGTGTACATCATAAGCAACCAATAAATGATGATGATGATGATTTCTATAGGAATGGAAGAAAATGGACAATTTATATGATAAATGAGCAAATGTGTACCCTACCCCATCAATCCTGCTATACCTGTACTTTGCTTAATAAGACAAGGTAACATTTCCACCCAATGACAAACATTTTTTGAAAAAAGATTATGAAATGTGGGGATAAGGGAATTTATATTTTAGAAAAAAAGGATAAATTGACATAGCTACCTTAAAAAGAAATTTGACAACTTCTAATGAAAAAAAACACAAATATATGTGCTAGTAATAGTAATACCAATTCCACTTCTGGATACATGCTCTAAATAAATTTGCATACATAAATAGAAAGAAATAGACATATTTACTACACAGAATTATTATAATAGCAACTAACTGTTAATGACTCAACTATTAGCCTGAGAATGGATAATTTTAGCATAGTCATCCACTGGAATGCAACACAACCAAACTGAATGGATTTGATCTATAAATACCACATGATAGATCTCCAAAACATAGAATTGAAAGAAAAACAGCAATCTGGAAAATGATACATACAGTATAATACCAATTCTGTAAATGGAAATCACATGCAAAATAATCTATTTACACTCCTATTTTATAATCTTTAACACTTCACTAAAAAGTATTCTTTATTTCCATACAAAGTAAATTTTTGTTGATTTTAAGAACGGATATCCTGTCTCATTTCCAGTGTTGTGAAGAATGTTCTCATACACTAAAAAGCTCTGGTTATTCAGGTGAGCTTCCTCATCACAGTCTATAATTTTCCCCAAACAAGTATCTAAGTTCTTCTATATAATTAGTGAGTACAAGGTATCTTGTTTAGAAGATTTATGGAAACTTCAGATATTTTGCCTGTGTAGTGTAGTTACTACCTTAAGAAATATTTCTTGGGCTGGTGTAAAGATCAAAAGTGAGAAGAAAAGTATAAGATTTTTCCACTTTTGAAGTTATGCTCTTCTTTCTTGTTAGAAAATTTTATGATCCCTGTTTTCAATATTTTTTGCTTAGTTATTGGTGATCAATATTATATCCTTATAGACAAGGCCAATCACTAAGAACCCTGTGCCAGGCACTATACTGAGGCTTTTAGATGCATTATCTCACTGACACCTCCCTCAAATTTAAAAGGCTCTGTTATTAGCTGAGATCTAGTAGAGATTAGTAAACTTGTATTAGAACATGCCAGAGCCAGGATTCAAATATAGCTCTTACTGACTCTGGACATTTTTCATATTGCCTTCTAGAAACTACTTTTCCACTCTAACTTATCTTTTTCCCCCCTAGGATTACTGTTTTCTAACAAAATTCAAATTTATCTGCAACCATATGCTACAAAATAATTCCATTTAATTTATTTCTGCCTCCATCTACAAATAAATGAGACATTGAACACTTGATATTTTCTGCCATAGATCTAGCACTTACATCCTGTTCTCAATGTGGTTAGTGCTATAAAGAAAGAGCACTGAAAATATTTTTTAAGCAATCTAAACAGCTATTGAAGAAATTCAAATTAAAAACATTTAGGTGGCTGGAAATGTTTACTGTTTCTTTGAAAGTGACATAATATGCCACTTGAAAAATTTTGAAAAATATTTTGAAAAATAATGGTGGCTTCAGGATTAAGTTCATTTGTGAACAGGGAAAATAATCATATTCTATCTCCAGAGCATTTTTTGTTCATTATGTTGTTTGTTGTTAGGTGCTGTCCAGTCGGTATCCAACTCATAGCGACCCTCATAGAGTTTTCAATGGCTGTTTCGGGATTGCCTTGGGAGTGGATTGCCAGGCCCTTCTCCCATTTTTGCAGTGCTGGGAATTGAACTCAGGACCTCACAGACTGCAGCGCAACGCTCTACCAACTGAGCTAAATCCCAGCCTTTGTTCATTATACAACAAATATTAATGTTTACCAAATGCAAGGCACTATGGTGATGGTCAATTTTAAGTCTGTTTGGAGGGGGTCATCCAATGATTACTTATATTTCACACTTAATGCAAAATATCTTGTATTTTTTGTTCCATGTGTCTCTGTATCTTTCCAAGAAAAGCATATTATAACTTTCTTGAAGGCAGTTGTTACATCTTATACTCACTTCTTAGATAATCAAATCACCAACTTTCTGTCTGGGTCCACATCAAGACTCAACAAATTACTATTAAAGTTGATTTTACTCAGCAAGATGACATTAACATGCTTCTTGATGCATAGTGATATATTTGAGCATATTCAAGCGAAGTCATCTTTTCTAATATTTTTTGCACTATTGAGGAGTTGACCCCAGGGTCTTAGGCATGCTAGGTAAGCACTATACCACTGAGCTAAACCCCCAGACCCTTCTCTTCTCTCCTCTCCTCTCCTCTTCTCTTCTCCTTCCTTCCTTTCTTCCTTTTCTTCTTTCCTTCTCCCTTCCTTTCTTTATTCTCTTTCTTTGTTTTCTTTGTTTCCTTTTAAGACAGGGTCTCACTAAATTACACAGACTGCCTCTGGCGTTGAACTTGCTATCAACCTACCTCAGGCTCTCGAAGTCAGTGAGTTTATAGGTGTGTGCCATAACTCGTTAAGCATCTTTTCAGTTATATATGGAACTAGTGCTAGACAGAAAATGGCCTGTGATACTTCTATGATAACAAAGCTGTTCATACACACATACACATTTTGAATATATATTTGAATATGTGGTTTCTACAAATGCTACATAAAATTTAAATGAACGCTTGGTGTTATACCTAAGATAAAACTCTTCAGAAAGTATTATCCATTCCAACTACTTATGCATAATTTTTTCTAGTTGATTTTATTTAGTCTACTATATGCCAGATCCTTGTGTATACACTAGTTTTAACCCTACGTGATACACATTATTTTTTCCACTGTACACACGAAGAAATAGAGGGTTAGGATATTAAACAACTTGTCCAATGTCACAAGTAGCAACTTGCAGTCACGTGCTTAAAGCCACATCTCTCTATCTTTAAACATATATATATCCACTGAGTGGGTAGAAGACATAATTAGTCCTTACCGCCTGGGCTGATTCCAGTTACTGTAGGCTGCATTTTGAAGTTCACTCTCTTCTCCCTCTCCTTCTTCTCGCTCTGGTAGTTCTGGAATGTCTCTGGTTAAAGAGTTACACAATGAATATTCCAAGCAATACCGTCTTCTATGTGCTGAATTGTTGGTTAAGGTAAACATGTAGAGCTTCTTTATATTTTCATGGTACCTGGCTCATAACTACCTGACATTTTTACAGCAGACGGAAAGGAAAAACCTCACTGAACAAAATAAGAATCTTACACTAGAAGCAATCTGCCATAACTCAGACCAGAGATATAACTGAACACTTAAAGTCTGGTCTAGTCTGTTTGTTTCCTGGTGAAATGTGACAGAATAAAGGAAAGGAATGAGATGAAGGCAATAAATATTAGAATTTTAAAGGAGAACTATTCAATAAATACTTCCTGAATTCCTACTGTGCAGAAAGCTAGAGGCAGCATGTGGCTTGTAAGCTTGCACAGCATTGCTCTCTGCCCTGAAATAATATTATCACCAACTTTATGCCAGGAGGTTAGCATCTCTACTTCCTAAGGATGGATCAAACGGTCCCTTCAACTTCTAAATAAAAAAGGAAGATGCTTCTGGTTCAGCTTCAGCCTATCTAGAGGCCCCAACACAGAATATTCCTTATATATAGGAAGCAGTTTACAACGCACCTATGTGCCAGGTCACTTTTCAATTTTCATAGGAATTCACATTTTGCAAAATGCCAAGCACATAACAAAATGTGCCCAGACTGCTTACTGACTATAAGTAAAACTGTACAATAATAAATAGTGGTATATCAAAATGATTTTGTTTATCTAAAGGTATGCTTTGCATTGATAAGTGACCTTGTAAATACAACAGAGAATGGTTAAATTAAGGTAGGTCCTTATGATATTGGTAAAAGCTGGATTTCTAGAGAAACATGTCCACATATTCCTCTTAAAGTTGAGAAGGTTATTAAAATTCTGATTTAATAAATACTTTCAGTTGATTGTATAGAAACTGAAAAATCTAAAGAAAGTATATGTTAAATTTTCAGCCATTCCCTACTGACAGGAATACTGAACTCTCTCATATTATCTTTAGACTTTGAGACTAGAATCATCTAATCCAATAATCCACCTGTGCTTAAATGTGCTTCACAATATTTCCAGCAAACAAATGTCCAGTCTCTCCTTGAACACCTTACATTCTTTGACTTTAATGACTTTTGTTTTTCAATCTTAGGAGGTTGAACCCAAACACTTGTGCATACACTTTAAGTGCTCTACCACTGAACTGCACCTCCAGCCTCTTTCTTATTTTTTACCTTGAGACAGGGTCTCACTAAGTTGCACAGGCTACTTCTCGCCTCAAGCTTGTGATCCTCCACCTTTGTCTACTGAGTTGCTGGGATCACAGGTGTGCACCAGTGCGCCCATCTAATGATAATTTTTTAAACAACAAAACTGTTAAGATGAAATTTACCTGCTATAGGCCTTACCCACTGGTTTTGTGTTTGAATTCCCTTCCTATGCAAACTGAAGAACAAGGCTCTAAATGAGGTTGGACTCCCTAGAAGCTAAGCCTGACAACAGGGCTGGAGAGCTGAGAACAGTTCCAAGAAGATTTTAAAATGTCAAGGAGTAGCATGGGAATAGTTCAAGTGAAGCCCGCATTCATGGGATACAAGGCAAAGAGGTAGAAAGGAAGCCTAAACCTCTGGAAATACAACTGGAGAGAAAAAGATGGGAAAAGCAGGTTTGGAACACACACTGAATGAAGAGTCCCTAAAACACCCACTGACAGCCATGTGACAGGGGAAGATTCTTAGTTCAAAAGACTAAGATAGGAGAGCTATTCAAAAATTTTCTCAGCCACACTGCTCCATGGTCCTGCCTATTTTGCTGTGAGAAGACATATATCCTAAATCCTCTGATACAGGAACCCCAGTCTCTTTAAATGATTCTATAAATCTTGAGTCCTTTCACTAACCCAGACATGCTCCTTTTATGTGCTGATTATCCCCTGCCTCCAAGCATATGGTGGGGCTGGGATTTAGTTTAGTTGGTAGAGCACCGCTCTGTAGTCTGAGGTCCCGAGTTCAATTCCCAGCACTGCAAAAATGATGGGAGAAGAATGTGGCAATCCACTCCTGAGGCAATCTCAAAACAATCAGCCATCGAAAACCCTGTAAGGGTCACTGTGAGTCAGACATGACTCGATGGCACCTAACAACAACAAGCATATGTTCAGGGACGGGAGCATCATGTGCTTCTTACAACAAAATGGAACTGTTCTCTTCTTTCTGTACTTAGCCAAGAAAGCATTAGATTTCTTTTTCCCTGGGTTATAGTGTTGCCAACTAAAGAAATTTCTATCAACCATTATCACTAACTCTGTATCTGCTCACAGCTGCCAGGTAAAGTATCTGGGACAAAGTCACATGGAAGTATAGCAGTGAGACTGGAACTGAGGCCATCTTACCACACAACCTGAGCTCTTAACTTCTGTGTTATGCTGCCAATTGGTTTTATGTGGCACATGTTATATGGACTTGTGCAATTCCTTTTTGGATCAATGGTTAAGAACACAGGGTCTGAATGATGACATTCTAAGCTTGGGTTTGATGTTTATTAGCTTTGGGACTTGGGTAAATTACTTAACCTCTCTCTGCTGCAGATTTTTCCTCTATAAAATGCAGATTGTTTTGTTTGCATTAAGCATCCTGATATTAAAAGCAAATACACTTTGCAGTGAAGCAGCTGGTTATAGCATTAGACAATGAAGGTCATTTTCCTTTTTGAGAAAGAAGTACAGGGAGGAAAGTGGCTGCTCATTTCTCAAAACTTTTGAGTGTTTTAAGGCCCTAGAGCTTAGTAGGACTAAGAGGTAAACTAGTATATTCTTTAATTATATCATTTGAAACAACATTTCAGAGGGACATTGGGATGATTGTTTTTCTCATTTTGAGAGGAAGCACTAGGAAATTATAATCAATTCATGCCATTAGGCCTGAGATGGAAATTTAGAATATAGTGTGGCAGAGTTTTGTGCAGGGTGGAGTACTCCTTTTCCCATAAAATTCATGAGGCTCAAAGGATCATAACATTCCTTCTCTTTATTAAACACATAACATGCCTTTCCTTTCCACACCACATTTTGTACACTGTGGTCTTGTGTAATTTACAAAGAAAGTAATCATGATTCCTACAGGAAAAGCAAGCAATCAAGATTCCCACAGGGCCACTGGACACTGCCATATTCTGGGATGCTCTGACATCCTCTAAAGAATACAGAACTCTTCTGAGAACATCTAGGAATGCTTGCAAGATTCTCTCAGCTCTACAGAATGCTTAAGAGAAATCTGTTATTCAGTTGCCAGTGCAACTAAAAAAAAAAAGAGTCCTGAGAGAGTAAAATGGTACATTCTTCACAGAAAAGCTATTTGACATTATTCCTCCCCTTGAGCTGAACTTAGCAGAAGCATCAAGCCCTAGTTCCTGCTTTTCCTACTGTTATTTATTCCTGCTTTTCCCTTTATTATTTAAATGTTCTTAATACATTGTGCATTAAGAGCTTTTAAAAAACTAAACATGTCATTTCTTAAAATGCTTATATACCAAGATATTCAGCTAAAAATTCTCTAAAAGAGTAAATATATATCTATTAAAAATATTTGAGTCGACATGTATGTTAATAAATAAATAAAATTCTTAAATATGTTTGATAATATTTATATAAAAAGAAAAAACATATAAAATCATAGAAACTGTAAGTTCTAAGGAATTATTAAAATAATGTTCATAATAGGGATGAATTACCCAAACTTACTGGTTCCAAATGCTATACTGGGTGGTAGAACTGAATATTATTTTAATTTGATTTGAATATTCATATATTTCCAAAATTTTCCATACTAAATGATAATTACTTAAAGTATTAAAGGAAAGGGAGAGCATATGCTTAAAAATCTTGGAAGAAAAACAGGAATTCAGATATTTACTTTGTTCTTATCTTGCCTGACTCTGGATTCAAAATTCTTCTTTATAACAAGCTATATCATTCATTCTTTACAGTAGATTTAATGTTTTACTTACCTGCCACTGTATGAAGAAAAAACATCCAGTGCCATTATTCCTCCAGATTGCTGTCCAAAATTTATTCTGAATTCCTCCAAGTGCTCTGCAGGCACATAAGTAATTCTGGAACAGAATACAATCCATGAAAGCAAAGGGAAATAGAATTTTCCCTATTAGGAAAAGCTTCCAAAACATAAGGAAAAAAATCACCATATTGTTCCTTCATCTCTACTTTTGTACACAACTCATTTAATTGGGATACTCAGCAAACAATCCATAAGTCAAAAGACAAAAGTATTCCACACACAAAATAACAACTGAAATTAAATTTTTAAAGGATGTTAATAAACTGTTTACTAAAAATCATATGGGAAAGAAAGTGGTATTGTTTATATCTGCAAATGGGAAAGCTAATAGTAATTTTTTGAATTAAGAAGTTCTGAAAACCCTTTGAAAGCTGGAGATGTAACTTAGCGGTAGAGCATTTGCCTAGCATGTGGAAAGCTATAGGTTTTACCCCCAGTACTGCAAATAAATACATAAATAATAATTGTAATAGCATTAATTTTTGTCCAAAATATTTTGTTTCCCTAGCACAAACCAATTAGGCATTCTCTATTGAACAATAAATACCCCAAATTATTTTACATCTTCTACAATATATAATTAATTATGAATGTTATCAAGCATAATCAATAATTCCATTAGCGCTATTAAATTATGAACTCTGAAGTATGAAGCTAAATCAGTTAAGTTTAAGGAAAACACTAATTTGTAGCAATTTCTGGTGTGTTCACTTTTGTTTCCAAGACACGCCTACTATTTACAATGCCATTTATTAATTTAACAACTGCTGACTGAATGTTTATCATGTGGAAGGCACTGTTCTAGAATGTGGAATACAGCCTTCATGTTTAGAAACTGACCCCTGAAAATTCAAGTTTTCTGCTGTCCTGTAAGGCTATTTACATATTTAATATAATTTTTAAGTGGGCTGTTCAAGATCCTCAAATTAATCAATAGTGAGGTGAAAATATTGTATCTGTATCTATTGTACATAAAATATGTACAATACAGAAATCATGAAGACTATTAAACCACCCATCAATAATTTATCTCTAACAAGATAATAAGGCCATAAAACCTTATCCCAGGGAGGCAAAGATACAAGAATTATCTTTTATGATCTAAGAAAATAAAGGTTATACCAATTATATAATTTCTGGAGTGGGGAGGATATATAATTTCAGATACACTGGTGATTCCACAAAAAGTATTCAATCATTTACTTCTCCAAAGTGTGGTCCCTTGGGTTTGGGTTCTTTCTTATTGGGCATATGGTAAGAGGTAAGATACCACTACTGAACTTCTATACCCTCAACCACAAAAGAGTGTCTACTTTTTATGAGGGACAGTAAACTGAGAAGCACTATACAAATATAAGACAGTGTTCTGCCAAGACATCATCTCTTCTGATCACAGTCTCACTCCAGAACACAAACATTTGCTGGGAAACGCTTTGTGACACTACCTCAAGGACCAAAAAATGAGGCAGAAAGTACAGATCAGGAGATCAAAGCAAAAGCAGATCAATAGGCAGGATGAAAGACTTGCATTCTAATCCTGACCTTACTTATTTGGTTCACCTTTAAAAAATCTTTAAAGTGTTACAAAAAACAATGAGTAAGTAATTTGCTGTTATTCCTTCAAAATGAATGAACTAAAAACTGTGAAATACCTTATACTAGGAAAGACTGATTGCATTTTATATGAAGAAAAATAAAGATAATTATAAAAGCCACAATTTCAAAACACTATTTCAGAAAACTGGTATTATTTCTGAAGATATGGAAGGCTCATAGAAATACAACCTTAAGCTAAAGCCAGGAAAAAGGGAGGGGCAAAGGTAACACACAAAAAGCAAAAGTGATAGTAAGTACTATATATTCAGTCTTTAAACTGTCTTGATGTTTGTATTCCAAACAACGTTGCAAATGAATTTCTTTCTACAGTTGTTTAAAGTTTTTGTTGTTTTTTTTTAACCAAAGTGTGGGAAATATGCATTTTATAAACATTTTCTGATGCTTTGAGTAGCAGTAAGAAAAAGCAAAAGCAGCAGTTTCCATAGATATTTAGCCCAATGTCCACAGGGAAGAAATCCGAACAAGCATCCCACAATGCAACAGCACATGCAGAGCAATTCCAACACAAGCCTGGTCACAAGACCACACAAAACCTCCAAGTCACCAAGAGAACACCAAAAACAAGTGAAAAACTATACAATCACACTGAAACAGCTTATTTGAGAGTTGTATTAAAAACTCTTAGACACAAACTAACCTTTGCTTACACATGGAGTAGAAGAAAAAAGAATGCCATTAGTGATGCCGAAATGTGATACAGCTATTAATCCAGAGACTGTGCCTGCACAAGCAGACAGGATCATTCCCTCACAAAGGAGCTTGAAGGCTTAGTAGTTGGAAAAAAGGATTTCCAAATGAGTTCATAGTCAGTCATCATTGCAGTGTGAAAAATGTAATAATCTCATACCTCTGTTAGAATTTATGTTCTTATATAAATGAAGAAAAAAGCCAAAATGTATACACTGATTCTATATCTGGATCTATCCCTGCATTGGGACATTACAAAAGCACTGGATGGTTTTCACAGACAAGTTGTAACACACAGCCATAATGAGCTTTTGAATCACCGATACTCACACATAAAAGGGGGCTCGATCGTCAGCAGGTGCTGCAGAAAATCTAGAATATGAAGCATACGCCGCAGCATCTTTTTACAATGGTGTTAACAAATGTCAATGTCTTGTGCTGAATGTGAGATGCATACATATGTAGCTAAAAGTGGGCGCTCCTGGTTATTTCCCCCCGCCCTTTCCACCTCCCTCTCATCTACACCTCCCCCAGAAAAGCATCTGCTCTTTACTGGTGTCTATAGCAGTGATTATTAACAAGCATGGAAAAATGTAACTGCAATCAATCTTTTATTCCTTGATCAAGAATTCATCCCACACTTTAGGTTAAGGCAGGTGAATTCTGATTCAGCTCAGTAATTATCTGGCAGATGTTATAAGCAGCTGCTGCTAAGCATAAAACCCTGGCTATTATTACAGAAATATAAGAGCTCCTGGCAAGGTGGAGTGAGAAGTGAAACAGAATGCATTCTGGTGAGGCTTCACATCTGGTTTTCCATAGAAAATAATGAAACCTGGAACTTAAACTGGCTGTTCTTGAACTCTTAAAACTCAAATTATCTATCCAGGCACACATGAATGCACACAATGTTCCTAGCTATCTATCATTAATAGCAAAAATAGAAATCCAATGCATTGTCTCAATAAGCAACGCTTTTCCCTATAGCTAACGAATTATGTAACTGAACCAATCTTTTAGTTTTTGGTACCTACAATACACCTTTCCCCCACCACCCCAGATTAAACTAGGTTTATAAAAAGAAATAAAAAGAACATGGTGTGGATGGGGCCTAGACCCAGGCAATGAATACAAAGCTTAATTGGCCAGAGGCAGTGTTATGAGTCCATTCCTTTCCTTTTAGGGGAATTATTAACATAGCTTTCAAAGTAATCCTAAACCTTTTACTTCATGAAAGGCAAGTCACAGAAAGCACACTGGGCCAAAAACACCTCATGGAAAATCCAGAGAACACGCTGCTCAGGCCAGGTCAAACTAAACGGCTATTTTGTTTCATCAAATAACATTTTTTTCCCTAAAAAAGGATTGTGTAAGGATGATTTTATCTTCTGTCATTTACTCAATTAATCAGGCTAAAGCCATCTGAATCGGAGCATTGGTGGGACATTTAAGAAGAAATCAGTGTGTTTTCTAAATATGCTTACATGAATGTGTGTGTGGGTGAGAGTACACATGTGCACACATGCAGACTGATTTCCAGAGAAGGCAAGACTGTAGAATTTTTCTTCTTTTTTTAAATATAAAATTCTACAGTATATTTTGACTCCTAAGATCTTGAGGCAATTACATAGGAAGCTAGCTCTCTATTTATCCTTCAAGGTCATAATGAAGCTGCTGCTCACATGAATTGGTAATTCTACTGGATCAGTAAGTGGGGGAAAATATATACACACACATACAAAAATAACTGAGGAAAGGAGGAAAAAGACCTTTTGAGCTTGAAAATGTACCTCAAAACTTCTCTAGACTTGACTAGATGCATAACTTACGTTAAAATGATGTCACAATGACCATTTTGGGGAGCTACTTTTTGATTTCTGCCGTCACTAGAATTGAGGAGAAAGGCTAGCACCAGGCATCAATTTTGGTGCTCAGAGTGCAAAAAATGGGCAGGGGACCATAGAGCATAACACGTATATCACAGCACAAGAAATTAAGCATTCGGTTACTAGGCAGCCTGCATTTTCTTCTATACCTAAACTATGTAAGCTAAAAACCTTTCAATAGCTTCCATGTGGATCTGTATCATTCATCTTTTAGACAAAAGGAAGGAACACTGGCCACAAGTGGTAAGGAAAGCTTTTAAGAGTTTCTCTAATTTTGTGCACAAGAGGGTCTGACATTTTTAATGATGTTCACTTGTACTGTTATCATTGCAAGGTAAGTAAGAATTGTCACATGATCTGATAATTTGCTAAACTGTAAAATAAAAGTCAAAAAGGCATGCAAAAACATAAAAGCCCACTAATGAAGATTCTACTTAAAATAATGCCTCTTTTGTATAAGACAGCAAAAACTATTCAAAATCATACATAATTTTCTACAACAAAATGAAAATGAGATTATAACTTTTCTTATCTAAGCTCCAGTAATACATACATTACAAAAGAACCAATAATATAGAATGCTATGTGTGATAAAATGTTAATACATAAAAGTCCCCCACACTAGTAATCATACCAATTTAAGGTAACAATCTTTCCCTGACTTCTTATCTTATGATGTTATCACTTGTACATTAAACACAAATATTCATTGATTAATGTTAGAAGAAAAACTACTTTGACAAGGTGTGACAATAAACTCATGAACTGATTTTTATGTTGGCTCAAGGAATGTTTAGCGATTTAAAAACTAAAACATATATGATGTGCTTTTAGAATGTTACAGGATTATGGGAAATTTCAAGGACTTCCTAACCAAACTTTCTACATAACCTATAACCAGACAATACCAAACATATTCGTGAATCCCTGCAGGTCAAGAGGTAGTTCAAGAAAGGGTAAATTACGGGTCAGATGGTCACTGTCCCAGTTAGTCTTTTTCATGCCTAGCCCTTAAAGAACTGATTGGTTGCAGGACTCATATAGGGCAAGTAGGCAGTGCACAATCCTTTACATTGAAGCTTATCTAAACTTTTTTTTAGGAACCTAAGAGTGGCCCCCTGCTTTGTGAGAGATTCTCTCATCTATGTCTCTCTGAGACATCTTATATCTCTTACAGCTAGGGTTCTTTCATTCAAGAAGTAAAATTAAAAATACATAGTAACACTGTAAAATTTCAGTCATGTTACACTCTTGCATGGTGTATTTTGTTTTGTTTTGTTGTAGTAAACTGGGAGTTAAACCCAGGGACTCACATGCTAGGCAAGCATTCTACCACTGAGCTGCACCCTCGGCTCCCCTTTTTTATTTTTTGTCTTGAGACAAGGTCTCATTAAGTTGTACAGGCTGCCTCTAATCAAACTTGCAATCCTCCTGCCTCAGCCTCTCCAGTTGATGGGATTACAGGTGTGCGCCACAACACCCAGCCCAACAGTGTCATAGTCTTCAAGATACTATATACAAAATGATGACATATTCAGAAATAGAAAAATTCTGGAGTACTGTATATTAAGTAAATATGTGATATATTCTGTACATAAAAGAGAAATATATACTAAAAAAATCCTAATTAATTAATTGAAATTCTTGAGTTCCCAAGTTAAATTTGGGTCCAAACAATACTTACTTTATGTCAGGCCCAATGAGAGAATGTCTTCTCAACATGGCTCGGGCTTGGGCATTGGTTAAACTAATGGTAGATTCTTCATTAATTGACAAAATGCAGTCTCCAACGGCAATCCGGCCATCTCTACTGATGGCACCTCCATGAATAATGCTTCGAACAATCATCCCCAAGCCATCTTTATCAGCACTTACTGTCATTCCTACCAGTAAAAACAGTGTAGATATGGATTATATACATAATTTCCAAATTCATTGTAATATAAAATCACTGTGTTCATAGATGAAAGCATTAACATTTTTAGTCAATAAAAACATTTTCTAGCCAGACATCGGTGTATATACCTGTAATCCCAGTGACTTGGGAGGTGGAGGCAGGAGGATCACAAGTTTGAGGCTGGAGGCTGCCTGTGTAACTTAGTGAGACCCTGTCTCAAAAAAAAAAAAAATTTAAAAATTAAAAATAGGCAGTGCAGTTCAGTGGAAGACCACTTGCAAACTATATGTGAGAACCTAGGTTCAACCCCAAACTACCACAAAAAAAAAGGTATCTATTAAGATAGTTTCAATTAATTTTAAAATGTTGTTGAAATTGGATGTAGATAAAATATTCCACATTTAATACATTACAGATTAAATAGTTCTGTAGAATTAATGTAATTTAAGACAATTGATATTTTTCCTTCTTAGATACAAAGATCTCTCAGAGTACTATAACAGCATCAAATCAATTTTACAATAGCAGATCATCTTTTATGAGAGAGTAAAAGCAGAATTACAAATGGAAAAGTGTTCCATAAACTAAGAAATTATCTGCTATTACTTATTTGTAGGTCATGTGTTCATTCACAACCTATGTACTATATGATTATTGTTGTAGGGGCTGACTCATAGTGACCCTATGTACTACAGAATGAAACACTCCCTGACACTGTGCCATGTCCAGCACAATGTTAGTGCTTCTCTGCTATTCATAAGGTTTTCAATGGCTGATGGTTTCTGTATTGTTTCAGGAGTGGGCTGGCAAGTCCTACCCCCATATTTGTGGTGCTGGGGATCAAACCCAGAGCCTCAGAAAGCACAGAGCAGCATTCTACGGAGCTATACCCCAGCTCATACTATATGAATACTATCTGCTAAATCTTAATCAGGTTGCTTAAGATATAAAAAGCATGGCACAGAATTCATAACATCATGAAGCTTGTATTCAGGACTTAATCCCCAGTGACTATCACAGTACTCGACTGTAGTCTGTTGACCTGAAGTGATATGAACATAACTCTAATCTCTTTCCATTTTATCTCTGAACTCCCATGAGATCTCAATTTGGATATTTAATGCTGTCTACACATATCACACACAAGTAAAATTTTACTAAAGATCACTCAAAAGCAACTGCAACAATATATAGACAGGGAATTACCAGAAAACCAAGCCAGATTCAGAAGAGGCGGGGAAACCAGGGAAATCATTGCTGATGTCAGGTGGATATTAGCCAAAAGCAAAAAATATCAGAAAGATGTCTATCTATGTTTTATTGACTATGCAAAGGCATTTGGCTGTGTGGATCATAATAAGTTATGGATAACACTTCGGGAAATGGAAATACCAGATCATCTAATTGTACTCATGAGGAATCTGTACGTGAACCAGAAGGCAGTTGTTCCAATAGAACAAGGAAACAGCCTGGTTTAAAGTTGAGAAAGGTGTGCATCAGGGCTGTATACTTTCACCATATCTCTTCAATTTCTATGCTGACTAAATAATCTGAGAAGCTGGACTTTATGAGGAAGAATGCAGCATCAGGATTGGGGAAAGATTCATTAACAACTTGCATTATGCAGATGACACAACTCTGCTTGTCAAGGAGATTTAAAACATTTACTGATGAAGATCAAAGATCACAGCCTGCAATATGGGTTGCCACTGAACATCAACAAAACAAAAATCCTTACGCAACTTCACAATAAATGGAGAAAAGATTGAGGTTGTCCATGATTTTGCTTTGTTTGGCTCTATAATCAACACCCATGGAAGCAGCAGTCAAGAAATCAAAAGACACATTGCTCTAGGAAAAGCTGTGGCAAAAGATCTCTTTAGAGTATTGAAAAGCGAAGATGTCACACTGAAGACAAAGGCGTGTCTGACTCATGCCATGGTATTGTCACTTGAATCATATGGTTGTGAGAACTGGACATTGAACAAGGGACACAGGAGAAGAATTCATGCTTTGGAATTATTGTGCTGGAAACGTCTATTGAATATACGATGGACTGCCAAAAGAACCAACAGATCTGTCCTAGAAGAAGTGCAAACAGAATGCTCCTTGGAAGCAAGAATGGCCAGACTACATCTTCCATATTTTGGACATGTAATCAGGAGAGATCAATGCCTGGAAAAAGATATCATGTTTGGGAGAGTGGCAGGTCAACGAAAAAAAGGAAAACCCTCCAACAGATGGATTGACACAGCGTCTGCAACAATGGGCTTAAATATAAGATCATGTGCCTGGCACAGCATCGAGAAGTGTTTCAATCTGCTGTACATAGGGTCGCTATGAGTTGGACTTGAGTTGATGGCACCTAACAACAACAACAACAACACATACCCCTGAATTTCATATCAGGACAGGAAAGGCAACTCTAGTGAATATAAAGTTGAACTCTGAATTTTTCACCTCCTCTTCCATCTCCATGTTCTTCCCCTTTTTGAAGAATGACATTACCATATTACTCCCCATTATCCAAAAGAGGAATACTAGGGTTATTCTTATTTCTACCTCTCTTTCATCCCTTATACTGAATGCATTACCAAGACCTGTTCCTCTATCTCTGAAATTCTTCTGGAATCCATTTACCTTTCCCTACTTCTATTCTAACCCTAAGACAAGCCAACACCCACTCTCACCTAACTGTTTGCAACAGCCTTCTAACCAGTCACCCGGCTTCTGATACTATCCCCTCCAATGTATTCATCTCACAGTAGGCAGAGAGACCACTCAAAAAAGAAAAATCCCATCCCATCGCTCCTTGGGTACAGCTCTCTGACAGCTTCCAAACAAACACACACACACACACACACACACAGGTACACTTGCGGGCACTCATGTCCTGGCCCTCCCAAAGAGCATCCCTCCTTGTGTCATGAAGTCCTCAGTGCCTGCATCCAGTCATAATAGTCTTTTTTCAGAAATACATCTCCTCTCTCCCCATTTTGCAGATTTTGCCTGATATCCTTTCTGTATCTCTTATACTAATTCCCTGTCATTCTTCAGTATCATTTCCTCAAAAAGGCTTGCTGGACATGCTATTCTAAATTCATGTTCCCTATGCATTCTACTCTTACCCTAGTCATTCAAAGTATAAAACCCTGGAAATTATGTTTAAAACAGTAAAGCTAATGTAAATTCATTTAAAGTGCTAAAATTTTCTTCCCAAATAAGATTATATAATTAAACGAGATATAAAAGTCTCATGTTGTTGTTGTTGTTAGGTGCTGTCAAGTCAGATCAGACTCATGGTGACTACATGTACAACAGAATGAAACACTCCTCGACTCTGTGCCATGTACACAATCTTTTATATGTTTAAGCTCATTGCAGCCACTATGTCAATCCATCTAATTGAGGATCTTCCTTTTTTCATTGACCTGTCAATCTCCCAAACATGATATCCTTTTCCAGGGATTCTTCTGACATGTCTAGTCATCCTTGCTTCCAAGGAACTCTCGTAGTGTTTACAAAATCCTCTTTGTACACTGGGTGCTAAGGGCACACATCTGTAATCCCAGAAACTCAAAGGCAGAGGCACGAGGATCTCAAGTTCCAGGACAGAGGCAGCCTATATAACTTAGTGAGACCATCTCAAGATAAAAATAAAAAGCGGGCCAGGGGTGCAGCTCAGTAGTAGTGCACTTGCAAAGCATGTGCTAGGCCCTGGGTCTACCCCCAAGTAATAAAAAAGAAAAATAAATTCTTCTTTGACAAAAGCCACAGATTCATTTTTAAGTTTTTCTATATTAAGAAAATAAAGGCTATCTTTCTAAATATTAATCCTAATCATACCAAATTAGATATATAATATAATTTCAAATGTTTTTAAATAATCATCCTGATTACATTTTTAGCCCAATAACTCATGCCTGGATATGACAAATCTATCTTCTGAAAGAAATGAAACTTTATCAAGTATACTTTAAATATTTTGTTAGATTCTTAGTAATGATTTTTAAACGTATTACTATTTAGAAAACAATTTTGCTGACAAACGAGTATAGATACTCTTTCATCTCAGATGGTTTTCTTACGAGCAAAGAGATCAGCTCTGAAACATTTCAATAGGTATTCAAGTTTGCTCTGATACAGCCACCCTTCCCACAAAGATACATCAAATGACTCTAACACATTAAAATCAAAAGGTGTGACCACAAAACAAAATTTAACTCAGTGGTCTATAACAGGAATCCAACTCATCATGCTGTTCTCATTAGCATGTTGCATTCTACACTAAAGCAAGCCACAGATATAAAACATGTCATCATGAGCTACAGTCAACATGGTCTCTGGATTCATTTTTAATACTATATTGAACTGATTACTCTATCAGCTATTAAAGTTGTCAGGTCATAGCAACCAATTAACGAAGAGGTTGACATCTTTTACTTTCCTTTATTAAATGACTTACCACCAAAAACTGGGAGGTAATATCTACTAATGAGATTTTGGCTGTAACTTGTAAGATCTCTCAATGTTCTTCTTGAAAGTACAGTAGAAGAGGACATATCATGCACTGTAAAACCACAGAACAGTTGATACATCTGAGTTCCATTACTTCTAATCAGTGTGGTCTTGAGAAAACTGTCTTAATCTTATGCAGGGCCTCAGTTTGCTCATCCATAAAATGGAGATAATTAGGCTTACTCTTGTTGTTGTTGTTGTTATTAGGTGCCATCAAGTCGGTATCTGACTCATAGCGACCCTCTGTACAACAGGGGAAACACTATTGTCAGTAATTCTCTGTTGTTCATAGGGTTTTCAATGGCAGATTGATTTTTGGGAGGGGGTTGCCAGGTCCTTCTCTCAAGCCTACAGCATCTGGTGTTCCCAGGCGGTCTCCCATCCAGGTACTAACCAGACCCGACCCTGCTTAGCTTCCGAGATCTGATGGGATCAGAAGCCATGGGGCTATGGCTGCAGTGTTGCTTAAAGAATTAAATGAGAGACAGAAATGTGGAGTACTTTTCAAAGTACCTGGTACAGTGTTCAATAAAGTGTAGTCGAAAATAAAAACAAGAAAACTCACAGGATATATTTAACATGCACCCCTACCCAACCCAAAGTACACTGCTTTCTAAAGGCCAAATGTAAGTTTTAGTTCAGCTTCAAAATGAAGTATGTTATTGCAATCATAATGTACTCTTGGATAACTCAAGTCCTGTACTGAATGCACTGTATGGTATTTGAGAACCAGAGATAGACAGGTTTGAGTCCTATCTACCTTTTGAAGGGCTGAGTACTTTCAGAGAACTTTCTGAGTCTGTCTGTGTTTCTATACCTAGTAAATGAAGGGAACATAACATCTTCTCCCTTTTCTCCCCTAAAAACATTTGCTTATTGCCTTCAAGCCCTAATACAACATAATTAGCCAATCAACTACAGACATATCAATATGATCCAGCAATACCACATCTGGGTATATATCCAATGGAATCTAAGTCAACATACCAAAGATATCTATTCATCCATGTTTATTATGGTGTTATTCACATTAGCAAAGATACGGAATCAATCTAGGTATCCATCAGCAGATGAATGGATGAAGAAAATATGGTATATATACACCACAGAGTTTTATTTAGCCATAAAAGAAGGGTGAAATTACAGCATTTGCAAGAAAATGGATGGAACTAAAGATCATCATTTTAAGTGAAATAAGCCAGACCCAGAAAGACAAACATCACATTTTCTTTCATATACGGATGATAGATTTCAATATATATTCAATAATTTAATATTTAAGACATGAAAGTAGACAGAGACTATGTGGGATGAGAAAAAGAACTAAAGAGGTGGGAGGGTTGATAAGAAAGGATAATGAGGGGAATGAAGAAAAGTATCATGCTTCTCATTCAATGGCAAAATCCAGAGATAGTACATATGACATACACACACGACAAGCAAGCAAAAGGTGAACCACTGATGGGAAGGAAGGGGACCAGAGGAGGGGAACAGGCTCATAAGAGGGTAACGGGGGAAGTGAGTATCAGCAATATACAATGATATGCATATATATAACTGTCATAATGAAACATTAAGTAACTAAAAAGTTACTAATAAAAAAAGTAAAAAATTCTTAGAAATCGTCAAGATTAGGCAACTTTTTAAAGGTTACTAAATGTACATGTACATGTGTGTATGTCTATACATACCATTGCCACGTTAAAGTAAACAAGGATAAAAAACAACCCACTGGGCATGCTCGTGCACAACTGTAACCCCAGAACTTACTAGGCTGAGGTAGGAGGATTGCAAGTTTGTCAGCCTGGGCTACATAGTGAGACCCTGTCTCAAGCCACTTCCTCAAGAAAGAAGGAAAGGAAAGGAAAGGGAAAGGGAAAGGAAGAAGAAAGGAAGGAAAGAAAGAAGGAAGGGAGGGAGGGAAAGAAGGAAAGAAAAAAGAGAAAGTAAAGAAAAGAAAGAAAGAAAGAAAAGAAAGCAAAAAAGGAAGGAAGGAAGGAAGGAGGGAAGGGAAGGGAAGGGAAGGGAAGGGAAGGGAAGGGAAGGGAAAGGAGGAAAGAAAAGAAAAAGAAAAGAAAAGAAAAGAAAGATCGGTTGGTCAAACCCCAATGATTTATGAAATCAAAGCAAACGGATTATGAAAGCTTGTAAAAGAAACCTACCATTTTTAAATAAATTCTTCAGATCATCACTAGAAAAAAAAAACACTATCCAGCAAACTAAAGCTGCAAACCTCATATAGCTGGTTAAGGGGAGACTATGAATTTAAGACCCCCATGCATCTGTCACCTTGTTGTGCTATGGGGGCTTGTGTGTTGCTGTGATGCTGAAAGCTATACCACAGGTATTTCAGATACCAGTAGGACCACCCATGGTGGACAGGTTTCAGCTAAACTTCCAGAATAAGACAGACTACGGAGAAGCATCCAGCAGCCCACTCCCAAACCAATTAGCTATTGAAAACCCTATGAAATAGCAGAGAAGCACTGTCATATATAGTGCCAGAAAACGAGCCCCTCAGGCTGGAAGTCATTCAGAAATGACAGGGAAAGTACTGCCTCCTTAGAAGAATAGAATTGGCTTTAATGATGGTAGTGGAGTAAAGGTCCTGGGACCTCCTTTTGCTGATGTGGTATGACTCAAAATGAGAAGAAACAAAGTGGCTACAGCAATGGACTCAAACATAACAAGATAATGTGCATGGCACAGCGCTGGGTGGTGTTTCATTCTGTTGTATATATAGGGTCACTACAAATGGGACCCAACTCGAGGGCACCTAACAACATGAATCTAAGAACATGAGTTCACTGATAGACTCCTTCATAGCAAACTATTCTATTAGCACAAAGCCAGCACAGTGATTTTCTAAAATATCATTTAATCATAGTTTTCATTATTTCAAGTTGTAAAGGCAATACTTTTTTACAGTAAAGCTTAACTGACTGCTTTAACTGAATTAATGTTTTAAACTGATTTTTAAAATAGAACTTTTCATGGTTCCTTTACATTTAGTTATTCTAAGTTCTATAAAAATCTTAACATTGCCGGGCGTGGTGGCGCACGCTTGTAATCCCAGCGGCTTGGCAGGTGGAGGCAGGAGGATCGCAAATTCGAGACCAGAGGCAGTCTGCGTAACTTAGCGAGACCCTGTCTCAAAAAAGTAAAAAATGGGCTGGGGATGCAGCTCAGTGGTCCAGCACTTGCAGAGCATGCAGGCGCGAGGCCCTGGGTTCAATCCCCAGTACTGAAAAAAAAAAAAAAAAATCTAAACATTGAACATTTCCTATCAAAGGAAATAATAGAGAAATGTTTTTGCCTTGGCATGCTGTGAATTTGAATTCTCAGATGCTAAAAGAACCTCACTAGGTACTAGGAAATTAAACAGCTAGGGCCAAAGCTCTAAAAATATTATGGGTATGTAAATTAATTCAAATAATGAAATGAAGCAAAAAAGTAAAACTGAAAGTCACTTACACTTTGATATTACCATTTCAGTCACAACATAACCGTGCTCTGATTTCACACATAATTGTTACTCTCACAAAACAAATTAAAGGAATATTTTATACTTCAATTTTAAAATCTAACTGTTGAAGTTTAAATGGGTTTCTAGATATAATAGAAAGGGGTTATACTTCTACCTTTCACTGTTTTTTCCCAAGACCTTAATCAACCTAGTATATTTTTATATCAAAAGTTAAAAGGTGGAAGCACCTCAAGTGTCCATCAACAAATGAATAGATATACAAAATGCAGTGTCTACCTACAATGAACAGGAGAAGGACCACTTAATCCATTCCCAAAGCAATCCCAAAACAATAAGCCATTGAAAACCCTATGAGGGTCACTATGAGTCGCACCCAACTTGACAGCACCTAACAATAACAACCTACAATGGAACATTATTCAGTCTTAAAAAGGAAAAAGACTCTGACATATGCTATCTGAGTGAATTTAAAGACATTATGTATGCTAAGTAAGTCAGGCTGGATTGGCTCAGTTGACGGAGTGTGGTTCTGTGCTCTCTGAGGCCCTAGGTTCAATCCCTTGCACTGAAAAAATGAGAAAACCACTTGGCAGCCCACTTCTGATATAATTCCAAATCAATATGCCATTGAAAACCCTATGAATGGCAGAGGAGCACTGACAGTGTCAAGCATGTCGGGGAGTGTTTTGTTCTGTTGTACATAGGATCGCTATGAGTTGAACCCGACTCAACAGCACATAATAAGAATGCTAAGTGAAGTAAGCCAGCCACAAAAGGTCAAATACTATATGGTTCCACTTATGTGAGGTACCTAGAGTAGTCAAAACTATAGAAATAGGAGGTAGAATAATGGCTGACAGGGACTTGCTGTGAGAGAGGAACAGGGAGGTATTATATAAATGATAGAGTTTCTCTTGGGAAAGATGAAAAGGTTCTAGAGATGGACAGTGGAGATGATTGTATAATGATGTGAATGCTCTTAATGCCATATAATGGATATTTTTAAAATGGTCAATTTATATTCTGTATATTTTATCACAATAAAAATAAATATATCTTGACATATTTACAGAATATACAAGAAAATTCATATAATCATCTCAATGGATGAAGGTAAGATTTGATAAAATTCAACAATGTTTCAGTAAACTAAAAATAAGTGATCAATCCAAATAATCAGGTTATAAAAATCTTTTGCGCTCAAACTGTGGTTCTCACAAGAGCTTCCTAAAGCTTCTAATCTAATTCACTAACCTATGCCAGAAAAAGTTTCTTAAAACACAAACTGTACATGGTATGCTTTTGTCCTTTGTTCCCACTGCCTACAAAGGATTATAACAGAAATTCTGTGTCCCGCACACACACCTGCCCAGCAGTGGTCTCCACTTGTCACTCATTTAGCTTCCTCTTACTCTGCAACCATCATGCACTTCACCCATACTAACAGGTTTCAGTGATGCTTTACTTCTCTCTGCCTTCACTCTAGCAGCTTCCACGGTTTTCCAACTCCTCAACTATGTCATAAAAATCTACTCCCCTTCCAGACCTAAATCAAACACCTCCTGTGAAAACTTTCTAAACTCCTCCACATTCACAGAATAGGGGTTAGCTATTTCCCCCTTTTTAAATCTTCAATGTTCTCTAAATGCATGTCTATCATAGCATGCATATTTTAGTGCCTTTAGACCTTCATTATGTCTACTAACTTTTCTAAACTAATGTTTCCTGAGAAAAAGGATTATATTATGATGTCAATGCACAGTAAACAATAAAAAATAAATATTTGGTGATTGAGTAAATATGTTAGAATAGGGTTTCTTGAATAGGATTTTTCTCTGTTGTAACTTGTTCATCAATAACAACAATAAAATTGGGTCCTATGGCTGTTTAAATGTGAAAAAAGCTGCATTCCATGAGCTCTTCTCAGAGATCCACAATATGCATTATAGTATCAAAGATATGGAAAATCATACCAACAGAAACTTATCTTTGTAAATTTACCACATGCCAAATTATTAATCTTGGAACCCACTTACAACTCCTATTAACATCTGTGAAACTAGTATCCTAAGTAACATGGTTTTAGAAACATTGGCTGAATAGATTAAATAAATCTGACCTCGTTTAGGTGGCTATAATACTTGTCTAATAGTTAAGGAGTTATGGAAGTTCTGAAACAGAAATAGTAGAACAAAGCAGATATCCTCTGCTACAATGTTCTATTTAGCTACTGTTGGTAGTACCCAACCATCATCAAATAGAACAAAATCTGACAGAAGCTGGAGTCTCATTGAGTAAGCACTGCTAGATTCCTCTGCCAAGTCTGAAATTTAACATAGAAGTAAGACTCTGCCGTAAGATATCAATGTAAAGGGTGTTGGTTGGTTACTTCACAGAAGGAACAGGATCTCTGATATAGAACCAGTCTTGGGCTACATTTGAGCACTTAGAGCAAATTCCTGTTTATCAGCATAGAGCAGTAGGGGACAGAACTGAGTCACATGATTGCTGAATTCAATGGGAGAATAAATGTGCCCTGTCCAGTTTTAGCATTACAATTAGGGTTTCACTTCCTCAGGAAATCTTCTTTGCCCAGTTCAGAGATTTTTGTGATTATTAACCAGCCAAAATACTTTCTGGGTAACAAAGGACTTCAAAATCCTGCCACCTGGCAAGAATTATTGAATAACTTGCATTTATATTTTGGTAGTGGCACACCTGGCTGTCTTCAGTCTTTATTTCAATGAATGAAAGAAATTAAACACAAACTGACTTGTGCATAACTAGTAACATTCAAAGAAACTAATAATTTACTTTTCCAAAGAACTTAGAATTTCAAATTGGTGACTTTTATTTTCTAAGAATTCCTTTTGTGATTTGCTTTTTCATACAAAAATAATTCATATATCATTTACTTGAATGTAAATGAAGCTTCTGAATACTTCGAAATAATTAAGAAAATGAAGGATTTATGCTAGTATAAAGTAAATAAGGGGCTGGAGTTTAGATCAGTTGGTAGAGTGCTGCTCTGCACTCTCTGAGGACCCGGGTTTGATCTCCAGTACCACAAAAACCAGAAGGACGTTGCAGTCCACTCCCAAAGCAGTCTCAAGACAATCAGCCATTGAAAAGTCAATGAGGGTCACTATGAGTCAAACCCAACTCAAGGGCACCTAACAACAACAACAACAACAACAACAACAACAAAACAAATAAATCTGCTAACCATTTCAGAAAAAATAATGAGTACATAAAAATGAAAACTACAAGAAAATTTCTACATCTATTTTCTGTTCTATAGAAAAAAAAGTTGAAATCTCCATATTCAATATCTCATGTTCAAGGGTTTTGAGCAACAGAGGTATGTGTAAAATGAGGAACTTACCTAGACTAGAATTGCCTTTTGCTATAGTAATGGTCCTCTCAAAAGATTCTCTGGACATATTTTGTAGCATGACACACTCAGCCTTAGAGACCAAGGAACTCTGTGCAATTAAATACTCAGAGCCCTGTAGGAAAGAAAGAAAAAAAGAAGTCACATGGAAAGAGAAACTAGACTTTGGAGTGTGATTTCAACATTACACATGTTCTCTAATTAGTTCAGCAAGAACCTATGATCAAAACAAGTTCATAGGTTATATCAGTGTTGGTCAAGCACTCATGAAGACATTACCCAGAACACTAACTGTTCACTGTTCCCTGTTCCCTCCCTCATCAAAACACACAAATAACATCTGTAAAATACTACCTTTCCAGCTGAATCAGGTAGCACAGGAGAAGTAAGTTCTGCATTTGATATAACTTCACTTATTAACTGAGATCCCGTCCAAGCTACTGTGTTTTCACATTCACATTGCTGCTCAGCAGAATGTGCAGGTGTGAAATCATTTATGGTAAATCCAGGGGTCCCCATGCTCAGGTCTAGTGATGGGGGATTCTCATCCTGTCTTTGCAGGAGACTTTGAGCATAGAGTTCTTCCAAGGACAAATGTAGATCACGTACTGGATTGGAATTTTCATTAACATCCTGATGATTAAAGAACAACAAAAAAAGTTTTGACTCAAATAATATTAATTTATTTTTTAAAAAAACACTTCTTAAGGAACTGCTATTTAGTAAAAAAATTATTCATTAATTAAAATGCATCAACAAATATATAAATTCTTCACTTAGCAAATTTTCTGTATATTTTTATTTTCATAAATGCTTTTTAACATATTTCCTACAAATACTATATCTGAGTTATACTTGTATGATAAGCCATACACAAGATCATTTAGGTGCAATAATACATTCTATCCACAAATAAAATTATTCATAGTTTACGTTACATAGAAAAGCAAAATAAATTTCCAAATCCCACTTAAAGAGTAGTTCATTTCCAAGTAGTCAAAAGTTCCTATTTATTATGAAGTCAGAGCATACAAAATATAACACTAATTGATTTGGATTCACAAGAGCCTCCCAAAGAAAACTATTTTAATAGTTATATATAGTTATTTATAGAGAAGAACTGAAAGCCTTTATGATTCATATTATTATAAGGGAATATTTGCATATATAATTCTGCTAGATATTAACCTAAGGAATACTAAACTGGGGTGTCCTAAAATGTAGGTTCTCATATAGGCTCTATTATTAACAATCTGAATATCACAGTACCTCTAATGGCTATGTATCAGAAAATTTCTACAGTTCTATATAAACTCTAACTATAGTTCTACACAAACACATTTATCTGTTTTCAATGGATATACTGAATTGCTTATGTCCTTTGAGTAAACAGTCACTTTCCATGGACAGCTATTTAACAGATATTTCAGTTTTCCCTTCAATTACTTATCACTATTTATATGTGTGTACGGTCCTGGAGATCACACCCAGAGCCTTATGCATACTAGGTAAATGCTGTACCACTGAGCTACACCTCTTACCCTATCAATACTTCTGAAGTATAAAAGTAGTATATGACTACATTCCTATGTAAAAGATTCAAGCTACACAGATGTATATTGTATATTTACATATGTAAAATATGAAAGCCCTCCCTCATGGCTCATATGTCCATTCCCTTCCCCAATAAAAACAGCTGGCATCAGGTGTTCACTCAACAAGTTTTTTATATGTTTGCATAACATATATATACAAATACACACTTACACATGCAAACTGATATACATATGTATTTTAAAAACATGAAGAGAGCCATACATAAAGTGGTATTTTACTTGTTTTTTTCAATATCTTCATATCTTGATGTAAGATCTCTATGTCAGTTTAAAAAAAAAAAACACAAGAAGTCAACTCCAATCTTATGACTATAAATCATTCCTGAGTATAAGAGGCACTGAAGTGCAGACCCTAGTGGAAGGTAGCTTGAGTTCAAATTCTGGCTCACAACTGCTTAGCTGTTTGAGTTTTGGCAAATTACTTAACACTCCTGTGCCCTGGTCCACTCACTTATTAATTAGAGAAAATAATAGAAACCAGTACAAGACTGTTCAGGGAACCAGTAGAGTTTAATGCCTACAAAGTACTAAAAACAGGCCTGATTTAAAAGAACATGTCCAATAATTGGTAGCCAGTGCAATTATTTACATTACACAACTTTGTGCATGTGTGTGAAAATGTATTTGCTATAAAATACTAGAATTGGAAGGGTCGATCATATCATATGCACACATAAAATGTTGGTATATTACCAACTATCTTCCAGTTTTCTATCACAGGAAGAGTCTATAGGGATATCCCAGCCCTAGATTAGTTTGGCAATCTGATCTGTAAGAAATATATTCAGCAGTGTTTTACTATACATAATTCCTGACAATTAGCAAAGGCATGAAATTTGCTTATCTTCTGTGAAGATAAGATACTCTCTTAATGTACTCAGACTTTTTATCAGATAGTTTTCACTCATTCTTGTCCTTGACCAATTCTGAATATAAAGTCTAATATACCCTGCAAATATTTTCCCAGAATTTTAAGTTTGTATATGAAATATCATGTCATATACAAGTTAAATTCTTTGTGTAACCAAATTTGTCATTCTTTGTGCTTCTGGGTTTTATGTGTTGTTTCATAAATCTTTCTTCCACATAAAGTAAATGAAATACTTTCTACTATTTTTTCTTCAATTTTATAACTTTTTTAGTTTCTGTCATCCAGAATTTATTTCAGATGTGGTATGAAATATGAGTCTCTTTTCACTTATTCTAAGTGGGTAACTTAACAGTTCCAACACAATTTACTATACTACACTTCTTCAGTACAAATTACCATTTCTATGAAATTATCGAATATTCCTTGTACACAAAATGGATATAGTGGGTCTATCACAAAAATAACAGCTTACCTTTAGGAACACATTATAGTAAAGTAACATCCTTCATATTCCCACAGTCTAAGCAATAACCTGACTTGGGTCATTTCATTCTTATGAAAAATAACAATGTACTTACAAAAGGGTTGGGGAATTTCAGCATTATTAAATTATAATAACAGAAAATCATCTAGCCCACACTTCAAAGAAAGATAATCACAACTACTTTTCATCTGAAAAGGTCAACCCCCCCTTGTTAGCTGAGGTTTACTGAAAGTTGTGTAATAAAAATTTTGATGCATTATTCATGAAGGAGTTAACACAGACATACAGAAAAGAAATAACTAATCAACACAGCAGACAACATACGCCCACTTTAGAAACGTTTCTGGTTGCTGAACAACCAACTGAGTTTTATTTTTAAAAGTCTCATGGATCTAAAAGAAAAACAGTTCTTCCCCATAAAATGTCCAAAAATAACTCTACAACTTTCTAACACAACTTAGTATCTAAACTGAAATTTTTCAGAAATCCACATTAATATTTGCCTCTACTTAATATATTCTTGTTGTTAGGAAAAAATGGGTGAGAGGATAAATTAAAATGTCAAATATATTTGAAGAAAATCTCTATTTATTAAGTATAATGCATAATTTAAGGTTATACATGAACACACTATTTATCTGGATAATAAATTTATATAGACTAGCTAAATACTTAAACATCCAATAGCCACACCCTGCTTTTCTTCAATAAGCAGTCTACTGGAGAATTCTTGTTACATTTTAAAAAAAAATACTTAAGCACAGCTGCTCTAATTTAACGTCATTCTCTCACTGTTTGTGAGATAAGGTACACTTCCTTTATTATTTACATACCATCCCTACTGTGGTGTTTTATAACTTTGAAAGCCTGCAACCTTGTTACTAAGACTTTTGCAAAACTCATCATTCTGACTAAAGTGATTTAATTTTTTTCTCCTAACCTCAAAAACACCAGAAAGAACCAGAATGAACATTCTCAATGTGGATATGAAGTCAGAAATGTTTTATGCTAAAGAATGACATTAAGTGGAAATTTATAGGAACACACAGAATTTTTTCACATAATGGAATCTATTAGTTGTGTTTGCTATGTCTAGTGCAAAGAAAGGTCCCTATCATAACAAACACAACTTCAACCTGCACTAGAATCAATAGGGGAACCAAAACTCAGAATGAAGGCCATGTATCATACTGATAACAATTTCATCCCTGGTGAGAGACTACATGTGTCATGTGAGGGGTAGCATGAAGGGGTGTGGAGAAGCCATAGGAGAGACTTAACATAGAGCTATTAAATCTTTATTGGTTGTATTTCCAAGCCAAAATGGGGAAAAAAGTAAAGCAGACACCTTCTCAGAAACCAGTTGAGCTTTTAATTAAAAATCTACTATCATTCATGAGGAAAGCAAAAGATTATTAAAAAGACAGGAAAAAAAAAGACCAAATTACATGTCAAAAGAGACTCTGAAACTTGTCCTTGAACGTCAAGCAGTTAAAATAAAAGGAAGATATGATGAAGTTAAAGAACTAAACAGAAGTTAAGGAACTAAACAGAAAATTTCAAAAGGCAGCTAGTGAAGTCAAAACCAAATATTTTAATGACATGTGCAAAGAGTTAGAGATAGAAAAGCAAAAGGGAGGAGCATACTCTGTTTTTCTCAAGCTTAAGGAATTGACAAAAAAATTCAAGTCTCGAATGGCAATAGTGAGAGATTTACAGAGAAAATATTAAACGATGCAGGAAACATCAAAAGAAGATGGAAGGAATATAGAGAGTCATTATACAAAAAAGAATTGGTAAATAACCAACCATTTCAAGAGGTTGCATACAATCAGGAACCAATATCATAGAAGGATGAAGAAGAGGCTGCCTTGAAGGAACTGGAGAAACACAACGCTCCAAGAGTTGATGGAATACCAATAGAGATGTTTCAACAAACAGATGCAGCACTGCAGGTGCTAACATGTTTATGCCAAGAGATTTGGAAAACAGCTACCTGGCCAACTGACTGGAAGAGATCAATATTTCTGCCTATTCCCAAGAAAGGAGATCCAACTGAATGTAGAAACTATCAAACAGTGTCATTACTATCACATGCAAGCAAAATTTTACTAAAGATCATTCAAAGCAACTGCAGTAGTATATAGACAGGGAACTGTCAGAAAATCAAGCTGGATTCAGAAGAGGGTGGGGAAAAGGGATATCACTGCTGATGTCAGATGGATATGAGCCAAAAGCAGAAAATATGAGAAAGATGTCTATCTATGTTTTATTGACTGTGCAAAGCCATTTGACTGTGTGGATTATAACAAATTATGGATAAAATTGCGAAGAATGGGAATACCACAGCACCTAATTCTACTCATGAGGAATCTGCACATGGACCAGGAGGCAGTCGTTCGAACAGAACAAGGAAACATTGCTTGGTTTAAAGTTGAGAAAGGTATTTCAGGGCAGTATCTTTTCACCATTTCTCTTCAATTCCTATGCTGAGCAAATAATCCAAGAAGCTGGACTTTATGAAGAAGAATGCAGCATCAGGATTGGAGGAAGACTCATTATGCAGATGACACAACTCTGCTTGCTGAAAGTACAGAAGATTTAAAACATTTACTGATGAAGATCAAAGAACATAGCCTTCATTATGGATTGTGACTAAATATCAACAAAACAAAAATCCTTACAACTGGGCCAGTATGCAACTACACAATAAATGAAGATTGAGGTTGTCCACGATTTTGCTCTACTTGGTTCTACAATCAACACTCGTGGAAGCAGCAGTCAAGAAATCAAGAAACATTGCTCTGGAAAAAGCTGTGGCAAAAGATCTCTTTAAAGTACTGAAAAGTAAAGATTCACATAAAAGATCAAGGTGCGCCTGACTCAATAGCATCATGTGGTTGTGAAAGCTGGACACTGAACAAGGTAGACAAGAGAAGAATTAATGCGTTTGAATCATGGTGCTGGAGACGATTATTAAATATGCCACGGACGCCAAAAGAACCAAAAGATCTGTCCTAGAAGAAGTGCAATCAGAATGTTCCCTAGAAGCAAGGATGGCTAGACTGTATCTTACATATTTTGGACATGTAGTCAGGAGGGACCAATCCCTGGAAAAGGATACCATGTTTGGGAGAGTGGCGCGTCAGTGAAAATAAGGAAAACCCTCCACTGGAAGGACTGACACAGTGTCTGCAACAATGGGATTAAACATAAATAAGATCATGTATCTGGCATTGAATCAGGGAGTGTATTGATCTACTATATGTATGGTCGCTATGAGTCAGACTTGACTTGACAGCACCTAACAACAACAACAACAGTTCAGTGGGGAAAACAATGATTATTGCATTTTTTCCATGTCTTCAGAGTAATAAGGAAAAAGATGAAATACGTTAAAAAATTAAAACCTAGAACAGTCAGAAAGGAAAAAAAAAATCACTAGCTACAGCCATGATGTACCTAAACTATATAGTTAATTTTCTTTGTTTTTTATAGTTTACTAATTATACAAAGTAAGGGGTTTCATAATGACACCTCTGCACATACATATAATGTACTTTGCTCATATTCACCCACTCTTTTACTCTTTCTTGATGCTTTTCTCCCTTTTTCCCTTCTACTTCCACATTTCTACTAGTCTAGCTTTTAGTTTCAAGTCATCTTTTTTTCCTCTTCTTCTTCTTCTTCTTCCTAGATTCCACATATGAGGAAAAAAACATGTAATATTTGTTTCTGTGGGACTGGCTTATTTCAATTCCATATAATGATCTCCAGTT